>VZSV01000131.1:1723997-1785649 GCA_013398735.1 Nothocercus julius
GAAGGAAGGAAGGAAGGAAGGAAGGAAGGAAGGAAGGAAGGAAGGAAGGAAGGAGATAATTCACAGCTTCTATGCCAGCAACACACTTCAGTAAAACAAAACTTACTGGGTTCAGGAAAGGAATAAGAGAAGGAAGTCCTTTGTCCTGTCTATTCAGTAAGTTTAGGCAACGTAATTCTTTTTCTGCCTTTACAGCCTCTGAAAAGTGTCTATTCAGTTAATAAGGTCCTGAGCCAAGTCCCAGGAGCACTATAGTCTCTTGTTGGCTCATTTATTATAACACTTTGGAAGAAACGAATTGTAGCTTTTTGCAGAGGAACACCTAACAAGACAATCTTTGAAGCATAATTTTTGGCATAACAAGAATTATTGAAGGTCAGGTTATATGGATACAGTAGACATTCTGACTTATGAAACACTTATTTTTTTAAAGTTTCTGCAGAGGTTTGCATGAGGAAGAGAAAGCTCCTTGGATTCAGCAAACCTTCTGGCTACAAAGACTTGCTGAGCCCCAAAAATTTAGGCAGTTAGCAACTGTTTTGTTGCACATAAGAGCTGTAAATATGCTACTAGGTCTTATACTCCCTCTTTTTGATTATCTCAGATGAATGATTAACAAAACTTTTAATTAAGTAAACAAACAAATCTCAATCGCCACTCTGAAAAAGCAGAAGGCAGGAGAAGGGAAGAAAGAGAGGGAAGAGGGGAGGAAAACCAATGTTCCTTGTATACTGCTTTGACAATGAATGAGATCAGATATTTTCTACTCATTAACAAAGAAAAGCCAGCTGCAGAAGGACATAAACATATCCTGCTAAATGAAATCTTCGCTGGAAAGGGAGAACGGAAGATAAAAGCAGCTTTTCTTTACAGTCTTCATACTGTGATAATTCTACACTCTTCAGATTTAAGTGTACAATCCTGGCTACTTTGTCCATGTGACCAAAGAGCTGAGCCTAAACCTGGTAATACACAGAATCTGCTTCAGTGGGGTTATCTGCACAAACGAGGGATTGCAGGACAAAAGCACAAGCAGCCCACCTATGTGGGGCTTCCTGGAGGGCTTCAGTGAAGTCTGCACAGACAGGCTCTTTGAGAGTGTTGTGTAATTTCATTTAAGAGGGTGGGTCAAACTCCCAGCTATGCAATTCAAAATATGGTTGATTTTAGTTATTCTCTACAGCCTTCCTTGTAAATAATTGTCCTATAGAACAAACTGTATATTAACTCTATGCTATCCTTTTACACTTCCATAACAAATAGGTTTAATAAGCATTTCTTTTAATACTGTTATTCCTGTGAAACAAAACAGAAATATGGTCTATAATAATACCAGGGCCGGCATATACTGCAAAGAAACAGAAGAGTATTTCACCAGAGAATGGAAAAAAATGCTGAATATTTTAAGAATTTGCTGCTTAAATGAAGAGAAACCCCTTGAGTGCTAAAAATGTTTATCGATCACATTCAGGATTCAACAGAAAATGACTTCCAACAAAAGAGAACTCAAAAGGGCTTGACTGTTGTCAAAAATGGAAAGGTTATAGGACTCTCCTCAGTAAAAGAAACAGTAATCATTAAACAACTTAAGAAAAGGGTTTAGATTCCTCTTTTCTATTAAATATCTAGGCTACACTGAAAGGCAAGCATTGATAGTACATGGAGGGAATTTAAAGAGTAAGATAAAAAGAAAGACGGTGCATCACTTAAGACAAGCATAGCAGGTATCCTTGCTAATTTATGTAGATAGAACTGTTAAATAAATTAAAAAGACCCCTCACTGTCTGCCTTTGACAGGAATTGTCTTCTTTTCTCACTTTACTCTTTTATCTTACCTTTACTTTCTTTAGCGCGTATGTGTCATAAACCACAACTGGCAGAACAATCTGTAAAGTGTTCAAATCCCCAGGGAACAGAACCTGTTTGTATTTTTGCTAATATGGAGTGTGGAATAAATTCACCCAGCTCCATAGCTCCCTCACCATGGAGTTTCAGCAGCGTCCTTTCACAACACATCAGACCTGCACCATGTTTTTAATCTCTTTTTCTCTTTGCAGTTCTGTTTTTCAAGTATAACCTTCACTGGAAAGAGAGAATTCATTTTTCAAGAGAATGAACAATTTTTATTTTGGTAATACTGAAAAAAAAAAAAAAAGTAATATGTTTTTCAGATCAGACGTACAATTCTCACTACAAACATGAGCCCGCCCAGCAACAGCTGCCATCCATAGGAAGAGTGCAGAGAACTATTTTTATCATCCAGGTCTGATCTGACTTCTCAGCCTATCTGCCGTGAGCCTACTGGAGGAGCACAGCACAAACACAGAGTCCTAACCATGGTGTATTACACTGTGAAAATGTTACTCAGAGGTCACACAGCAATTTCCAAAACCAAGCAGTCCTTTGTAACACAGGAAACCCTCTCTATATTATGCTAGCAGTTTTGGTGCTTAAGGTGCTTATGGACTCCACATACCTGGAGCAAACTCCAGACTTTGATCCCAAACAGTGCATGGAAGGCTATACTCTAATTTTTGTTTCGTGTACTTCTATAGAGAAGCCTTTTGATCCTTTAATGGCCAGTTTGGTACATGAATTGTAGCTGTTCTTGTCCTTATACATTTGTATAGGTTCCTTACTTCGAGAATGGCAGGCATATATTATCTGAAATGTGTTCTGATTCCCAAGACCCAGCAAAACACTTGGCTTCTCCTTATGGGCACTGTCAGACTGTCATCTTAGTCCTCTGCCTGGCTGTTCCCATCTAACATTTACACACTTTTTACACATTTTGAGCCAATTTTAATTCAATCTTACAGTAGCGGAAAAGTAAATTCCCACAAGTATTGTAGAAAACAGCAACCAGGTTGATGAGGGCGATTCAAATTCTACTCTTTGCTGAAGGATGAAGTGCAACAGGAGCACATGCAGGTGGCCACTGGCCACACAGTGAAGAACTGGTTTTGGAAGTGTGAAGGAGAGGAGCTGTGAGAAGGTCTTGGCACATAATAATAAAAAACAAGTTTTGTTCCCCTGCTCACAGAACACCATATTAAATCTACCAAAGAATTTGCGCTAACAGGAAGGAGGCCTTTTGAAGACTAACATGTGCTGTCTCATATTTATCCATATGCTTGGATGATGAAATAGGCCCAGGTAGGGGAGATTCTTGATGTCCATCAAAATACAAGGAACACAAGTTTGGTAGCAACACCATTTCTGCTTGCACTTTGAAGCACTGGAAGTACTAGAAAGAAGGAACAGGGGACCAGTGGATGCAGCTAGTAGAAATGGTAGTTAATCAATTAGCAACCCTATATAACTCACAGGTCCAGATCCTGCATGCCAAAGCTGTTATCCTCGTATGAATGAAACAAATTAAGTGCTATTAAATTTTCAGCTGGGAAATTACAGCCAAGTTTCCATCCTGTTGAATAGTACATCCCATATAACAGAAAACTACGAATCCACATGAGGTCAAACTTGACTTGAAGTGTCAGCAACAAGCAATTTCTTCTGCAGATGGATCTTGTATGACCCAGTAACCCTAGTCTCTCCCTGACGTGCACCTCTCTACTTGAAAGTAATCTACATTCATTTTGGCCGTAAAAAGAAACTTGATTACTCACCAAGATGACATTGCAGCTTTCAAATGATCCTTTATGGTAATCCTTAGTTCTAAAATTATACCAGATTTCATGAAATTTGCTACCTTTATCTGTTAATTCATTAGTTTCATTTGATGAGTGAATATATCAGAGAAATGAAAAAAAAAAAAACTTTATAAAAAAACCTAAAATTATTAAGAGACCAAACTATAACAAATACTACTTGGGTAATCTTTCCTAAAGCAACACCTAAGCATTTCCAACTCTGATCATCCTTTTTATTTGCCAGCTTCTCTACTATATAGAAGTGCCGCAGAATTTTAATAAAATTGTTGAAATTACTCATTAAAATTCATAAATATGGCAAAGAGAAGCATGGAAAACATCTCTGAAGACTAAAGAACAGAAAAGGAATGTAAAGAAATCAGTTTGCAGATCAGTCTTAGCTAAGAAACTGGTATAAATTTGTAGTCTTACTTCCAAGTAAGTAAGTATTCCTTTACTACTCAAGTAAGCAGTAATCTTACTTGAAGCTAAATATATTGAACAAGTATTTGCATAAAATAAAATATAGTAACACATCAATAAATTAGGTAACTTATCACCACATTCATAAATACCAGAGGTCCAGGTAGATATCTAAACTATAGCAAGAATAAGGCACATTTTGGAACACCAGCTGTCCCCTGAGCCCTATTGACATGTACTCCCACATTTCAAATGCAGCTCTTATCTCATTTGTTTGCTGGATCACCCAAGCAGGCTCTTAAAAAAACACTGTGGAGAAAACAGAAGAAAAAAAAATGTTTTTATTAAGTATAAGGATATTCAGAACCTACCTCTCAATATCTCTTTTCAAATTCTTGATACGTTTGCTTCAGCTTTGTGCATGTGGGCTTAGTATTCATATAAATGAAGGAACTGCTTCATGAGGTTGTCCACTGAAGTGTTACAGCCCTGGAGAAGTCTCCTGAAAAAGAAGTGAATTGGATGAGGCAAGATGCCAGGAAAAGACCAAGGAGATTTCACATATGTTTTTCAGTGCATTTCAGCCTGACAAAGGCTTTGCTTTAACTGCAAGATTTGGCTATTCCTAACTGATTGGCAGCTTTATGAAGTGTACAAATGTGAGACCTCAGCTGGAACTGTCATACCTTTTACTAGTTATCCAAACTGGGATTTAAGAACAGGTCCTAGATGGGAGTGAGCAGGATGGAAGGTAGTGATCCCCTGGCACAAAAATCTCTAGATAAAGTTTGAAATGCAGCTTTCAATCAAGTTTCCTTCATGAATCTTCCACTATTTTTCCACTATGTTTCTTCCCTTTAAACTAATGACAATGCTTTAGATAAATATCTGTGACATAATTCGTAGGTTTAAAAATGTGTACAGAGATAATGACTTCACATATTTAAACAGAAATAAAGAAAATAATGTTATTATTTTACTTGTCTGTGTGTGAGAGAGACAGGAAAACACAGCACTCATTAAGGTTAAATTAAGTATTGAACATCTTTAATATTAAGTGGTTTGTCAAACTTAAAAGTCTTTGGATCCCATGCAAGGTATCTGTAAAGCATATGAACTTATTTTTAATATATCATGTTTATGAATTTTCCAGCATATTTTGGAAAGGCAATAAGGAAGCAGAAAAAAACTGCTAGAAAGTTAACAGATAAAAATATTGGGACTAATCGGTAGAAGTTAAAATCATGTTAAGTAGGCACATAAAAAACTGTAATATAAAACCAAGCTATCATTTTCTAACTTAGAAATACAGTGCCTGCAGAAAATATGTGGAAAACAAAAAGATTTAGGGATGCTAAGTCAGTAACACCATAATGTTTCATTTGCTTCATACACTGTTTTGATTTTATAACTAACTGCTTTTTGTATGTTTCCTTAACATATTTCCTTTAATATGGTAGATGATAGAAATGAGATTTACTAGTGTGGAAACAAGAATTCCAATCATAACTTCACATGACTTGTTAAAGAAACCCCTAAGTGCTGCAGTAGATAGTTCTTAAGGGCCCATCCTTTGATCTTAGCAGAGGCCAAGAGGGAATAAATTTACTTTTCCTTCTGAGAGTTTTTGTCCATTTACTAATTTATATTTTTATAGTGCTACTGGGGTGAATAGCTAGGTAAGAACCTTTAAAAGTAGCACAGTTACAATAGGAACAGGAGCAAGCAAGTCAGTACTCTGAGCCCTCTTAGACTCACTGATCAGTAGAAAAGAGGTTATCAGGAGTTGAGCAATGGAAGCAGGACCTTCAGTGCATGCAAGACAATGTAAAAGTTGTGTAATTGATCCAGGATAAAAATCTACAGAAAAGAAGATACCATATCCTGAGCTGAGTCTTTTCAGTCTTGGAAGCAAAGATCATCA
Source organism: Nothocercus julius (assembly GCA_013398735.1). NCBI lineage: Eukaryota > Metazoa > Chordata > Aves > Tinamiformes > Tinamidae > Nothocercus > Nothocercus julius. The sequence continues at coordinate 1,729,998 of VZSV01000131.1, forward strand.
CAAACGCTCCTCCGACCCAGGGGCCCTGCCTTCTTAAACTCATAATGAGCAAAATTTTAGTTTTCTGTTCCACTGTGCTATTTCAGAGTTGAGATTAAAGTGATCAATCTAAAACTGAATTGCCGGGGAAAGGGTGGACATGGGAATTATAAAAACCTTTTCCTAAAAGACTAATTTCTGCTGAACACTTTTATTGCAAGCTTAAAATGCCAAATACTTTACTGATTAATATTCAAAGACTGTATAAATTTTGCCTATGACATTAAAATGGAATAAAGTATTGTTTTTCATTACCCTTATTACTTACTTAAGACCAGATTAGTTAAGGCTCTTCTGAATAAGATTCTCTAATAAATAATTATTATTGTTTTTTTTTAAATATGAACAAATTGATTCATGTTGGTAAAATTAACATAAGTAGTGTATTACTTTCCTTCAATTTAACATGAGAAATATTATCAGTAAAAGACACAAGAAAATTTGAAATAAAATATTTTCTAATCTCATAAGATAAACTTGTTATTTTAACATTACAATATAGTTACTAGAAGAAAGCTACCTTACTGCACAACACATTCAGGAAAACAAAATAAAACAAATAAACAAACAAAACCCCAAAAAGTAGGATTTTCATCTGGGAAAAATATATACATATATATATGTGTATATAAAAGAAAAAAAATATATATATGAAGTTTTCATCCATTGTTATTAAAGGACTGCTGACAGACTAGTTCTCTTTTTGTATATTATTTGATAACTATTAAACACTTAAATAACTACTGAACTACCATTTTGATTGAATTTTAAAGCATTAAAGGTCCTTAAACTATAAGGGAAAATGAGAGAATAAATCATCTTATTAACCAATAAATAAGTTAACTTCAATTAACTTCTATTTCTGGATATAAACTATTTATAGTATCTGCTGCTGCTGCTGCTGCTGCTGCTGCAATTAGCCTAATAGACTCAGTCATGATGGTTGGTTTGGGAACTTCTCAGAGTTCCCAAATGGAAGTAGGCAAATGCCTTGCTAAGTTTGTGCTCCCTTTTTTAACTTAGCACTTCTAAAGCTATTTACTATCCAAGGAAAAGGAAAATGAAGGTCACTGATAGGCATCAGTGGGAGGGGGCTTTCAGATGCACTCAGTATTGAACAAACTGACACATTTCAGTGTATAGGATCAGACTGATGCAAAATACTTGGGAAATGCTGATATAAAGATGCCTCTTGTGTTGAAAAGTATTGATTTCTTATTTGCCCTGTTATTTTCCTGGCATGCTCCCTGCTTTTGTATTCCTTTTTCAAATAGATTAAAAAAAAAAAAAAACACACACACACACAGAGAAGTCTCAGAAAGAAAATTCAGATATATCTCAGGGGCATCAGGAGGGAGAAAAGAAATTTTGTTTCAGGAATGCTATTTTTACAAGGTTCAACTTAAGAGCTACAAAATACTGCAGATTCATAGCTGGAAGGATCAGTAGGGACAGCCCATGGAGATCTGTTGTTCAAATTAAGTACCTTTTGATTCTGACGGAAGCATGACAGGCAGCTGGTATCTAATCTTAATCAGCAGCTTTATCACAAAACTAATATCAAACATAGAAGACTGCACGTAGCAATTGCTTTCCCACTAATAATGCTGTTTATAGGCAGCATGAGCTGACAAAAGCACTTCTATGGCCCGTACTCCTTGGGTTTTCATATTAGAGTTACTTACTCCATGTAAAAGGACAGACTGACTCCGGGGAAAAAGGGAGAACGGGAGTTTTTCCCTAAGAGTTTGTTCAATTGCTAATGTTTCCTTTTTCTCTTTAATCAAATTGATTATCAGAAGCTGGTTTTAATTGACAAAAACTTAAGTAAAAATTCCCTAAGTTAAGACTTTTGCCTGATGCAGCGGGTGCGGTAGGCTTATAAACCAGAAAACATAGATTTGGATGTGGAGAAAGCAAGCCCTAGATAAGCAAGCAGCAGGGCTCCATATGCTACTGACTCAAAAGAAGGTATAAGTTTTGAAAAGTATTTATGATCTTGACTTCCTTCAAAACTTTTTTTGGTATAATTTTTTGATTTTTTTTCTTTTCAAGCCCTATGTGTTAGGAATACTAAAAATAATTCATCATGATGGCTTCAAGATATATAGATGCAATTAGACTAACACAGTGAGAAATAAGCAGAAAGTTACTGCAAATAAATAAAACTTGGTCTCTGCTATACGGTATCTGGGAGAGAGATATGTGTTCATATAGATAAGGAAAGAGAAATTTGTAGCTTGGCAAATGACAGTAATTTAGCAAATAATGGCAAGCTGTAAGGAATAACATAGCCAAAGGACTCTTGTTTGAGAATACGACAGAGCAGCTAAGGGATGCTATTGAGAATGGAAAAACCTATTTCCAAGCAAAGCAGAAAATTTGTGATTATCTTCTAAGTGAAAAAAATGTGTATTGGGATTAGAAAAAAACAAGCCAAAACTGTTGTGGGAAAACCTTAAGGTCATCAGTGAAATATGTTCCTGAAATAAAACCAGACATGATTCTCTGCTCTACTGCAAAAGTACTGGTTTATGTCACAAAGTAATGTGACTTTATTATTGTGTTAGATATTAGATTCTATGTTTATTTAGAAAAAGATACTGCAATAATTTACTAACATACTGTAATAAAGTATATATTTTATTTGTATATAATTTATGTTATTGTGTTATTTTAATGTTTATATGTGACCAAATAGATTTATATTAGGCTTTATGTTTTTTTTTAATTTAATCATTGACCAAACAGAAGGTTCTAGAATCTTATTTTAAAAAACAATATCAACAAGCAGCGCTTTTCAAATATATTCTCTCCTATGGTGTGAATAAATACTAGGGACTTAGAACTAATTAACCTGGTATTACAATATCTTATTCCTTTGGGTGTAAGACATTACGCAATACTCATTTTCAGGTGAAATATTTTACAAAATTGAAGCAAAAAGAAAAACTAGATGCTACAGATACTGAATTCAAAAGAACATTTCCCTCTCAGTTCCATTGGGGCAGGGACATTTAAATGTGATTTGCACCCGTGAAAAGCTAAATATTACAGCTTTGGTACTGAAAAGAGTTATTTACAAGAGCATCCAAAGCCACACCGAATCATAATATCTTAATTTGCACCTCCTTGATCTTATCTTTCTTGTATAACCAGTCACCTGTCGACTACTTAGATTTACTACAAGTTTGAGAATGGCTAATGAATACCCTCTTTTAGCGCCAGAACCTTCCCCAGTTTAAACTGTTAGAGCACAGTTCCCATAATGACTGAGCTAGTCCCAGACACCATGTGGAAATCCAGGCAGCCTCAGCCTCCACAAATATACCTATCAAATACCAGGATAACATCAAAACACTCAAGTTAGGACTGTCCATATTCCCAAACTGGATTCGGTATTAGTCAACCTTAAACAAAACAAGTGAGTGTATTAAATTTATATTGGAGCCTAAGTTTTCTTTAGAAAAGTCTTCTACTACCTTGTACTCCACATAAGTGTTATCTCAGAAGACAAAACATTTGAGCTGCCAAACATATTTTGCCTGTGGCATCACTGATAAGGTTTGATAAGTATACAATACAGCCTCTTTTGGATTGTTATTTGTCAAAAGACATGGTTCAATCAATTTGAAAGTATATTCACTTCATGAAGGTTTTATTTCTTAGCTGGGATAAGCGATGAAAAATGATGGCATATAATGTCTTATTAACACTGGCACACGCCCACATGCTCCTACTGTCTTGCTTCCCATTACTATGAGGCTTCATCATTACTGGAAAAGACAGGGCAGAATTTAATCTATCCTGTTTAAAATTGCACAATTTACCATGCATTTATAAGCTCACATTTTTCCCACGTGATCAGTGTAATACTGACCTTGGAATTCATGATGTGAGGAGACCATGCTTCTCCAGCTTGCTTGTATCTAATTCCCCATCACAGATCTGCAAAAAAATATTTACTGCTTCTCATGTGCATTTGCACATACTCTTTGGCAGAGATTTCCACCACACAGGGCCGGTACGCAGCTAAAATTTGGATCTTCTCCTAGATTGCACCATCCTCTTCTGTCACAACAGATTAAGTACAAGCCAGCCCTTTGGCCTACTCAGTGCCACTTTCTGTGCTAACAGTAACATATTTTTGTAGTGTATTTTTCTGAGCCTATTTCTGGAAGTTCTGGTGTGACCAGCCAGCTGGATATACAAGCTCAGAATACCAGAACCTACTTTTTGTGTGAATGGTAAACAAAAGTATCCTCCAGCTGGTGCCAAGTTCCATATAAATATTCCTTGCATGGAGTACAAAAGAGAATTCAGGCTTATGTAGAGTCTGTCAGCAAAAATCCCTCTGCCTTTTGTCCTCAGTTGGCCTGACTTGGCCTGAAAAAGAGTGAAATAAGAGAAAAAAAAATCTTTGTACAGTCCATGAGCAAAGCAGCACTTGACTAAACTCATAGCAGTCATAGAGCTATTCTAATTTATGGCACATATGAACACACCCTTGGAAACTTTCATAGTCTCCTATTCCCTGAAATACCATTGTAATATTTAAAATTGTATTGCATAAAAATAGTGGAACAGTCACAGAAGAAACAGTATCTATATAATGCCCTACTGACAACAAAAAAAAACAAACCCTGTCATAATACAATTCAGCCAAGTTTGTTTACCCGTGTCTGTAAAATAATTGTTTAATATAAATTCTGCTGCAATCTGAACCTGATGCAAAGGTCTCAGGAAATTCAGAAGTAAGCTCAGTTAAAATATTCCTTGTAATGCACATACACAAAAATCAACCTACTGCTGTATTTGTAAGTGTGGAAAAAAAAAACACAAAAAATAAATGCAATAACTAATAATTCCTTCAAAATATATTCCATCCATTCAGGCATACTATGATTGCGTGGCTTGTGCATAGTCATTTGAAACAGATGGAAGGAATATTTAGTTAGTGCTAGATTTGTCAGAAAGTGTTCAGCAATGAACAATATCAATCACAGAAAGAAATCAAAAACACTCCATGTTATTTTGAATAAATAGATATAATTAAAGCAGGATTAAATTGAATATAGTATCTCATCACCTGTGGTAAGAAAATCTTCAGAAATGCTTAGAATTAATATCAGTCTTTCCGTTAGCTGTAGCCATAGGTATAGTTGAGTAGGATTCACTTTAAAAAAATTCTATTGAGTAAAACTGGGATACTGAAAGAGGCCACTAGAATAAATGAGGAGCAAAAAAAAAAAAAAAAAATTTCATTATTAGCTGGATTGCAGTGGAATCATTTTCCACTGGTTTAGCCTTTTAAATCAGAAGACTAACCCCTGTAGTACTATTTAATAATTCCCATGCTTTGAAAGGATATACAATTTAAGTTAGGAATTTTTCTGAGGAACAGTGTAAACTCTGGGAATTATTTGTGCTATCTCATACTGTCAAACCTTGACTGGGATAAATTATTCAGCCTATAATGGCATAAAAAGAGGGAGGAAAGGAACCAAGTGGTCAGTATGTGTATTATATATTAAATATTATAAAATATTTAGGAAAATATTTTAAAATATTTTAGTCTACTCTATATCACACTCTTTCTTGCATGAGAATTTCAAATCTGTAAATTCACTTTCCATCATGAAATCACACCTTTTACTTTTCGGTCAGCTAACTTTAAATGCTTATTTGCACTATTAAATTCACCCTTGTTCGTTCTCAGAAATATTAAATTGTATGATAGCTGATGCTAAATATATATGTTTAGCTTTATTCAATGCTAAAAGTACTGTTACTTTTTGTATTTTGAAAGGTAATTCCCAAATGGATGTTAATTACAGAAGATTCTGGGAATAAGTGTAGTATGTCTTCCTTTATCTCTGTTAACTCTTATTTATTTCACCACTTAGTATGTCCAGCCTCTGACATGTGGCACTATAGCTTGCCAGAAATATTTATCTAGTCCATGATGGACCGATGTCTATTATGAAAACAGCACACATGAGGTCACATAACAAGCCTGCACATGAACACTAGACTATATGACAGTATATAGACTATACAACCCATATATAGGCTGTCATATGCACTGATCTCAATGAGATGGGACACCTGCATTTCTGCCTATAATAGATGCACATCCAATCTGACCTCAGCACAGGTCCTCTCGGTTCTTCTGAAGGTGGCTATTAGGCTCCACATGGAATAAAGTTCTGGATACCTAAAGAACTATAATTGGATACTGAATAACTGTAATCATAAGAAATATGGTACTAAAGAATTTGTAAATTTTTATGTACTTCAGAAAATCAAATAAAGGATTAACATATAAAGCAAAACATTTCCACAGCCAGCTCTGGATTTTCATATTTAAATATTAGAAACTACATGAAATAGTAGAAATACTTCCTCATGTTTGTGTGTAGCCATGATGATAGTGACCATAATGATCAAAACAGCTGAAAATCACAAGACTCCTAATTACACATACATTAAGCTACCGAGTGTGGTGATAGTGAATTTTGAGTAGACTTCTCCAAGAATACCCCTCTGCAAAGGTAGAATGAAAGCAAAAGGTTTTGGAAATCCATCAGGCTGGATTTTGATAGAAAGTGTCAGCCATTGACAATATCAAAACCTGGCAAAGACATCAAAGAACACGGGGTAAAAAATATACTGTAGCTGTATTCTTTGATGCTGAAAAAGCCTTTGATACACCTTTGATAGTGTACAGGGCAGATGACTTAGCTAAAGGCTTTCTAGCTTTAAACAAAAGTTCCTCAATACTTCCTTAACTTCATCTTAGTTATAAACATACAAATATTCCAGTACGGAAATACCCGTATTTTTTGCTGGGAATACCTTTGTTTGCATGGAGAAGCATCTTGCTCCATAAGTAAACCTACGACAGTGTTTGTGCGCTAGATTGGTTTTTAAGGAAAATAAGTTATTCTTAAGTCTAGCACAAATCTCCTGACTACATCATATATTGCATTGTTTCTACGTAAATAGCCACTTTTTAGCAGGAACTCCTGTCCTTGGAGATGGACAGCCTTGCAGAGAATAATAAACGTTCCACCCAGTGTTCCACTAATGATTGCTAGAATGAAATTTGTGTGGAGATTATTTCTACTATAAAGCTGACTGCTGAAGGTGCACGGTGTGGTCCTGAGACCTGTGTGATCCTGCATAACTTTACTTATTTTTTAGTAAAACTTGTGGACCTGAATGACAAAACTTTAATTAAATGACCTTCTAACGGGATTCTTCTATTTGACCTTAAGCAATTGTATAGACTTAGTTTACACAGAGGAGTTTTCCAGTGGTTTGCTCAACTGGAATCTCATATTCTATTTTCTTACCATGCTTTTTAAAGGAAAGGTGCTATTTGATCATTAGCATCTGGTTTCTTTCTGCTGTATTGCCGATTTATTTGGATGGAGATATAATTTGCTACAGAAAAGATGTAGATGACATTTAATGTGTCACAAGGGCCTTACTACGTTTCATTTTAGTTTTGCTTAACCCAAAACCAACTTACTCTTCAAAATAAATGTTTTCTTAGGATATGAAATACCATATCTCATTCAATACTCCTGATGATGAAAAAGTGAAATATTAATTCCAACTCAAAAAAATCATTCAATGATTTTAAGATTACAGCTATTTTAAGATTACATTTAAATTACAGAATGAAAAAGAACAGTTTGGTCAGGACCCTCAAACAGAGAAGTACAGGAACAAAGTATACATCGGTATGTATGGATCCTGCAGAGAGCAGGGTCCATAAATGGAAGTGTTTTAAATGTGCATCAGGAAAAAATGTGCATCAGTCTAGTCACTATGAACCTGATTTTCGAAGATGTGTACACAACTATCACCTTATTGAAAGTAAAGCTATTAAGCAACTCGAGTTTCAAAATCCATCCCTTTTACTGTCTTAAGCACAGTTCTCTTTTTTTTTTTTTTTCCAGAAAAAGTTAAGAAAGAAAAGTGAAAAAAAAATTGCAACTCTACATAATTTTTTGTCTGGTTCAGTCAAAATCTGTCTCCACACAGATAAAGATGTGAAGAAGCCATAATATTAAGCCAAAATAAGTTGGATATTGACCTTAAAAATATCAGCCTTGAATTTCTTAATTTTGCCATTTAAAAATATCTTTTTATGCACTAGAAGGAAAAACTCTCGCACATTTTTTTGGCAGAAATATTTGAACCAAGCTCATTAAAAACATTTCTTGACAGGTTATATTGAGTGCTACAATTATGCGCAATTTTAGTTTAGTATAATATGTCAATTTAAGGTAGTTTAAGAGATTATATCTATTCTGATCACTTTCTCCCTGCTTTGAAAGGGCCCTTCACTTCCACCCTCACTGTAATCATAATTTTTGTATCTGAAATGACTTCATTTCCTTAACTCTGGCTCACCTCAGTAGACTTGTTGGCCTTCTGCTGTTGATGCACAGAAGTCCTTTTATTAAGGAGCATATTCAATGTTAGTATGAGAATAGGCAGTAGTCATAGCGTTTCAAACCATATTCAGAAAGCAACATTCTTTTCTTGGAGAGGAACAGTGAAATTCATGCAACACATTTAGCAAGAACCCTTGGAGTTGGCAATAAATGTAGGGAATGTACAACAACACCTCTCTAGGTGAATAAGTGCAAATAAAAAAATTCCATAAAAGAGAATTTAGAGACATAGAAGTAACTTCACGCTCTTAGTTCTGAATTCCTTCCTTCCTGTAAGAATGTAATAATTTGCCTAGCAGAGCCATTTGAACCAGAGAGGAGGGAAAATATCTTTTAAATTGAACTGAAATGAAAGAACTCACGATACAGGTGGCTTCATATGAAGTTTTTGTTATTGTGGAAGGCAGTGCTTTATAGGAATGAGTTTACATTTTTATTTAAAGAGAAAAGAATATGATTTTAGAATTTATACTTTGGAGAGAAAACATCATTTTAACGTTATTAAGCATAACATTATTTATAAATAGAAATAACATAAAGCAATGTCTACTTGGATCAAAAAGTGACAAAAGAGTTTCAGCTGTGAAATAACCTGCAAAGTCCAATTCTGAATTCCTCAGATGAAGCCATTTAGACTTGATGATGAAATTCTGTGTGAAACCAGGAGCGGTGAACATTCCTGACCATGCAAAATACATACTCCATATGGTCAAGAGATACAAGACATGCATGACATACACTACAGGGAAGTTCACAGGCACAAAATGAGAATAGGTTTCTGTAAGTATTTTTTTTTTTCGGGTGAGATAGGAAAAGTGTGAGTGTGATGCGAATGTGCACACCTGCCTTGATTTTAAAATGGTAAACTGTAGGCAGAGATTACTTTTATTAGCTGTCTGATCTAGGTATCTGAGTTACCTTGCTGCTGGAATTGCACTTTCTGTCAGTGGTCAACCACTGACAGAAAGGAATTCTGCTCCCATATGTGTTTGTTTTAGGTTGTATTTCTTAGTCAGGAGATTTGCAGGTCTTCAAATGCCCAGTGTACTGAAAACAATAAATAAAAGATCACCATAACAGTAATATATCATGAAATTTAAAAAGGTATTCTATACATCAATGAATAACTGTATTATGTATCGCGTTAAACATTCTGTCTGAAGATTTCCATCATGCTCAAAACCATTAACTCAGCTGTGAAGCATTAAAATAAGAAGTAATTATTCTAGGTCATTGACAAACTTCACCATGAATAAATATTTTTGTGGCAGAATCCGATATTAGTATTTCCCAGATTAAAAAGCGCCTCCTGGAGAGTGGCAAAAAATTGACCAAGATTTTCTTGTGATGTATTTAAAATAAAATAATTAAGTGATTTATTCAGTATTTTTGGCATTCAAACATTATATGCTACAGATTTAGTCTCTTTAAGACATCGTAGCAGACAGAATGTAAAATATATCAGAAGCTGCAGATAACTTCAGGAAGGCATCAGCACCAGTTCCATTTGACTGTCACTTTGTAAAGTGAGGCTACAGACAGTTCTGGCTGGACACTGCCAAAAAAACTCATTTTTATAAAGTAAAAGCTCACTGACACTTCTAATGTCTATTAAATGACTTTTCCTCTTTAATTATTTTTCTTTCAGCTTTCTTTGCATGTTAGTGCTAAGCAAAGAAGGCAGTGCTGTATTGGCCTTTAAAGACTACATTGTGGAAAGGTTGATTAAGTTTCTTCTCCTTCTCATCTTTAAGCATTATCAGTTTTCCTGTTAAATGTGCTAACGTACTGAGACTGTCCAGATATTCACACACATACTACCAGCAAGCCCCAGCTGAAGCTGTCAGTTTAATGCATTTCCTAAACTTGGAGGTAGTGGGTAAGAGTACAGCTGAATAAAGAATTAATTCTAAAATTCATCAGTGAAAGGACTGATGCTAACCACTCCGCAGGAGTAATTCCTCATTTGAGTCAACATTGCGCTATCGCGTTGGGCTCTGTGCTGCAGTACCATTAGATGAAGCAAGGATCACTCCTGCACCTACTGACAGGAGGATGTGACTATCTGACCACTCACAATTTAACGGAAACATTTTTTTTACATTGCCTTCAAAATCAAAAATTCCAAACTTCACAACATACCTTAATTTTCTGCAGTAACACTGCAAAGCACCACTTCCAGGTTTACAGTAATAGTTTATGTCAGTGAAAGATATGATTTTTTTTTCAGGTTTTGTACACCACAAAGTTCCTAAATTTTGCACTTCAAGAAGAGGTGTGCTATTCTGAGGCTCATCTCAAGTAGAATACACAGAACACTGGAATGCTACAGCTTCCTAGAAGTGGAATTTTTCTGCTCACCAACTCTGAATACCATTGATCATATTCACAGTTTCAGAATACTAGTTTCTTACAGCATATTACAGCATACAGAAGAGCTCTCAAACTAGCAGTACCTCTAGCTGGATATTTGGGTGGGCTGACACACAACCTTCTACGTCTGGTGGCTGATATGAGAATATTACTGTCCTCTGTGGCACCGTAAAGACAGAGACAGAAGTTCAGAGAGCTGCTTGTGTCAGTCCCTGGCCCTTAAAGAAGTGTAAACACCTAAATACCCTTGAAAATGTCAGCCAGAGACATCAGTCAGCTGAACTGATGCCAGCAGGATTGTAGAGATTTACAGAAGTTGAAAACCCGGGCCATGAAAACTGAAGAGTGGTTAGATAAATCCCTTAGATCCCAAGCATCAATACATGAGTTACTGAAATGACCCAACAAGATTTTTAAGGTACCACAAGAGAACATTTCATCAAAAAAAAAACCGAAGAATTAAATTATCCTAAAATGCAGGATTTGTTTACATGAAACCTGAAGAAAGACTGCTAAGATTTGTGTAACATGGGAGATACAGTCACACTTGGAAAGGGAAGCATTTCAGGTCATGTAGCTGCAATCAGCTACAGGGGGTAACTGACGAGGTGTCTGGCAGATACTCCACATCACTATGACTGGCATGCTTATATAGTGGGTGTTTAAAATGAAAGATTAATAGTTTTTATGTGATAATTAAATCTCTTTAGTTGACAACTGCAATTTAATTTAATTTTAATCAAAAGTAATAACCACCCATAATTGCTATTATGGTGATGCTCAGTTTTTACCTAGGGCCTGGAACAAACATGAGCAAAGATTCTGCCTGTAGGGTGTCATATAAATATTTCTGATCTGATATATTCTGCTAAATATATTAATTCTGGATTACTTCAAAACAATAAAGAGATGAATAACAAGACAAAAGCATAATTCATTGGAAAATACTACAGAACAACAAAGTGGCAGTTTATTCCAAGACCTGAGAAAATATAAATCTCATATGTGTTGCTAGGGAAAGTAGGGGACATTTTGTTTTAAAGTTGTGATTTACTCAGTTACTGCCCAGACTGCCATGAGAACATGAAGCCGCATGATCTCCGTGTGTTCTGAAGCCTCTGACACAGAAATGAGCTCCACTAGGATGCCCTTTCAGGGTCATGTACTTTCACCCATGACATCTCTACCTAGGAACAGGTAAGTAGCTCAGAGGAAGCCAAGTAATGGGATAGGCACAAGAATAATTATCCATTCTCGCTGCTCAGGGCCATGTCCAGGAATGAAGTCAGGAAAGACTGGTCCAAGATCGAAGGCCCATGGGTTCCCTACATGTTTTCTTGCTGCACTATGTTCCCACTGACACGTGTAACCACACAATGTAAATCGGAGAGCTGGTTCTCCTTTTCCTAGCAATACAAAATGAAATGGGATTTATATTTCTTCCTGTCTTAGAATAAACTGCCACAGTTGACATAAGAAAAATCTCAGCTTCCAAGAAATTTCTATAGCTTCATTGTTAGAAACATTATCAAAAAATGAAAAAGTGTCCTTTTAAAGTAGCTGAAAAAATGTTTACAAAAAAAAAAAAAAAAAAGTGGTAGTTAAAAGTTTGTCATCCAAAGTTTTTCTTTTATCAGCAGTGAAACTTGTGTAATAGACTTTGAGTCGGTATGGAAAATTCAAACTGAAACTGTTTGCACTTGCATCTCCTGGTGCAGACATTACTTGAATGTTCAACATTTTGCACTAGCACATCACAAGGAGTTTCAAAGAGAAATAGGTGATGTGGCTAAGAAGAAGTCAAGTAAAATTTAGACAAACCAAAAGGACCATTAACCTTATCCATTGCTTTCTATATTTTTACATTTTTTTTCAAAAACAGGTTTTCTTCTTCTTTTTTCTCTCTCTTACATTTTGAAAGAGAAGGAGGAGCCATGAAGAAATCTGATGGGAATGAGACTGCAGGTATCATAAGGATCAAGGAAAGTTAACCACAGAGAATGTGTGAAATAAAGAAATGGAAGCAATGTTCATAAAACAAAATGCACTAGCATTCCTTTGCTAAGTGCAAAGGAAGGATAAGAATGGCAAAAGTAGGGAATTGAATTCCCTGTCACTGCTACTTGGGGAATAGGCTTAGAGCTCATTATAGAAGAAAAATAGCCCCAAAACAAAAGACCAGAGTTTTCTATTGATCTCATTCACAGCTTCACATGTTTCCAGTACAATATGGCTCTGCTGACAGGTCAAATCAACAAGAGTTCTGTGGCCAAAATATCTTCATGTAGCACTGGCAGGACATTTTCTTTGGGAAAGGGGTTGCTGAGGAAATCAGAAGCATATTAAAGCATATCAGTTTAAAATAATTTTATATCCAGAAATCTTTTCTTGGATTCTTCATAAAATGTCTGTTCAAAATTGGAAAGAGATGCCTTTTGATCACCTGTAAACCAGATCAGCTACCAGGGATGAGGAGCACTGAAAGTCACACTTCTGGCTTGAAGGAAGCAGAGATGAGCTCCAGAAGGAAAAGAAACTGTACAAAATCTGCCCATATAAAAGATGCCTTGACAGGAAATACAGTTAAATAATTGATTCAGGAATATCACATAGGAAGTAATTGGAGGCAAGACATTTTTGTGAGAAGTTTTTAATTTAAAAGGCCTTTCTTGCATATAGCTGTAAGGGATATCATCTTGAAATAGCTACTGAAGTCAGAATAACCTTCAACAATGCCTGTAGTGTGGTGGTAGCAATAGCAATGCTTTTTTACTAGGAGCAAGCTGAGGGTAGTAGAAGCATTTGATGTTAAAACATAAAGTAGGAACACAGTCTGAAGACATAATCTTAAGTTTCTGGCTGTGTGAATTTAGCGGACCTCAAGGGGCCCTGGCTATAAGTCTGAGCACACAATCTGAAAGGGCTGGACACCAGCCACGGCATCCCCTGTTACAGGCAGTAACAGCAGTGACCGCCTCCAAAACTTGACTGACTGCTCAAGAAGTGAGCTGGGAGACAGTGTGGATTTTCAAGGCTCTGAGGAAAAGCTCAATATTTTTCAGGTTAATCAAATGATATCAAAGAAGCAGCTAAAATCATTGCGGAAAGATGGCTTCGAAGGAAAATGTACTCCAGATTTTGACTGGAAAAAGGTAAATTGTCACTAAGGAGAAATACTTGTGGTTCTGCTGAGACCACAGGAGTAACAGTGATTCAGAGGTCCCATTCCTCTCTAACAAAAGTAGAATAAATTGCAAAGGTTTTTCTTTATTATGCTACAGATCTCAGATACAAATGGCTAAGTTTTTACTCTAGCTTCAGTGGGAAACACTGTATTTTCTGTTTTCTGCTTCAGACAAGGTCAGAAAAAATTAAGATGAAAGAAAATTTTACTTTTTCTTACTAAATGTAATGCACATTTACAATACCAGGGTGTATTTTATCCTTAATTTCAGAAGATCATCAGGCCCTTATGTCCCTGCAAAAAATACTCTGATGATTTAAAACGCATTCCTACAAGAAAGCAGAACATTAAATCACTAATCAGTGTACCAGTAGTAAACGAAGGGTTAAATTTTGTGCTTGATCTTTTGACAAACACAATAGGTGTTAGCACCATTGCCAGCAGATAACTTCAGAAAGCTGTTCAAGTTCTCAGTTTAGAGTTCCTGTTCATTTCTTCTGCAAGCATGTATAGTATCATAGCAATATATCACCAAGGCTGCTTTCCTCTGATGTATTGTTGCAATATATCATAAGAACGGTATCTGGCAGGAACATGAATTTCAGACATGGGCCTATTTTATATGTTTTATTTGAGGACACTCTTAAGAAAAATCAATGTGGAGTTCAAGAGCTGCCACTGGAGCTTGAGTAATTCAGCAGAGCCTTAAAATGCTAGAGGCGTCACAAAAGTTTAAGAGACTACAAATGCAGGACTAGACAGGCTATCCACAGCTGTTCATTTGGTGAATGAAGATCCAAGCGGATAAGTGCCTCTAACTTCCAGTCTATCTGTGGGATCACTCCAGGATCTGAAAATACTCTTCTCTTAGTCAGAGTCTTGCTGTTTGCTCCTCTAAAATAACTACAAAAAAGGCACTCAGATTCCACTGATAGAGGCAAACTTATTTAACTACTAACCACTTCAGAAGGACACAGTCATACACTACCTATGGAAACCTTAAAAGCTTGCCTAATTAACAAAAATGGTTATATAACAAAATATGCTCTATAATATAACAACAGAAAATAGCTGTCTGCCTCCTTTGGGTAACAGTATGGGAAATCTCCACTGTGAAAGGATTTGAATGGGATTGGTAGACTTGACTTTGTCTCCATGTCAAACAACAACACTAAAAGGGAAGCAGTGCTGATCCTGAGCTGGATATAAACCCAACCAGTGTGTTGCTGATACAAGGATAAACCTGTTAGATGAACTAAAGTGAATTAAGGCTGCTGCCCAAGCTGAAGTGATCAGCAGGTAGGGCAATCAATATGGCAGTACATTTACTTCAATTAGTTACCGGTGTATTTTTGTTCTTCAACAAACGAGCTCAGTAGTGTCTCCTCTGCTCATGCCCCTGAAGTAGGTTCTTTCATCAGTCTGAATTAGCTTCCTGAGAACAGATGACCAGGACGTTAAGATATGAACATTTCTGCAATCCAGCCAATTTTACATGGTTTTAGCCACTCAATTTGTGTTGATAACAGAGCTGAACACATTTTATCACTGGTAGTATTCAGGCTGTGAAGTAAACCCTTCTCTTTCCTGATTCTGACTGCATGGATTTTCAGGGGATTCATAACGTTTAAGGCCAGGAGAACCATTAGATCATCAAATTCAATCTCCAGTACACCACAGGCTATTACATCCAGTTACTCTTCTATTAAGCTCAATAAAGCATAACCATCTCTCTTCTAACACACCAGTCTTTACTTGAGGTATCAGGAGATAGACAATCTACCATTTTCCTCACTGTTTTTCTATAATCTAAAGATTAATCATGTTCCCAGTTAAAGCTGTTTGCGTAACTTGTCTTTTGAATTTCTCTAGATCAGCTTCCAGGCACGGCTCTTGTCCCACTTTTCTTGGCAAGATTAACAATTCTTTTTGTATCCCATATTTTCTCCACATGAAAATACTTACACACAGCAATCAAATCATCTTCTGTCTTTCTAAGATGCTAAACAGATTTGAATTCTTTAAGTCTTTCACAGTAATATTTTTTTCCAGCTCTCAAAATCATTTCTGTGTTTCTTTCTATATCTCTATAAATGTTTCAGCAGCCTCTACATATTATTGATACGAGAAATGTATCAGTATTCCTACACCTGTCTTAGCAATGCTTGATGATCAAGTAAAAATAACCCCTTAAATGTATACGCAGCAGTGCTTCTTGTATCTCCAAAGATAACCAAATTTGTTTATTTATGCATATGCATTCATTTTGTACAGAATATTGTCACCAAGGAGCTTATATTGAGTTGCTTCATGATTCTAAGCCCTAAAATGACTCATTCAGATACAGTCTAAGCCTTTCTCCTTGCCTTTACGAAAGTAACCAAGAAGAAACAATCTTCTGCAGAGCATTTTGAAATGCGGATTAAAAAAAAGCCACACGCACACACATTGACAAGACCTAAAATCCTTCCAGAGACTGGACCTTCATCCTTTCCCCAGATCAATCTGCGCTCCGTGACCCTTTTGCACAGGGTTGCAGAGGGCAGGACAAGCAAATCCCGTCCAGGTTTGCTCAAAGCAGAGCCCCCCGTGCTGGAGCACGTTCTCTCTTGCACACTCCATCTACTGCCCTGCTTCTGTCCCTGGCTGATTTCTCCTTTTATCTAATCTCTTACCGCTTTCCGCTGCAGTTTCTCATTCAGTCTGAAGAATGTATCTCTACCTATCTATTTATCTGCCTGCCTATCTACATACACTTTTCAAAAATCTGAAACTTCAGAATCTCGGAACCTCTGACTTTTGCAAAGCTTTGGTGTCTGAAAGGGAAGAAAAGGGGCTGAACTTGCAGCCTGGCACCGCAGCTGTGGTCTCTCTGTGGTGAACCCTCTGAAAAGGAAGGTGATGAGAATAATCAAGAGAAAATAGCTGCTCTCTTATTTGAACATCGGAGGCTGCTCAGGGGCGGCAGTTACCATTAGGTCTTTTCTCAGTCAGCAGCCTGTGCTCTGTGCCCTGCCTTCAGGCAGAGTCCTGGGAAGCTGCATTTCGCCTGCGGAACAGTCCTATTTTCACATAACACGATGGTGCAAGTACAGCTGCTGATTACCGCGAGGCCAGGGAGCCTGTGCAGGGGTCCTGCTCTGTTCCTCACATTGTGTGATGTGCAAACGGAAACAGAACGGCTCGCACTTCAAGCACCACACAGCTCATATAAGCACCTTGCTCTTTATGGGGAGGAAGAAGGGGGAAAAAGACAAGAAACTCTGAAAACTGTATCAGTAATCTATCCCAAATCATACAATTCAAGCAGCTTCTCCAGAAATCTGTAGATTATCACCAAAGCAACAATGTCTTGCCATTAAGAGTAACCATCCCATACTTTCCTGGTTTTACCCTCCATAATTCTCAAACATACGCTGAACACACCAAATCGATTATATTCATCCGTCACACCACACTGAATAGACCAAGTTCCTATACTAAGCTCTCAGGAAATCCACCTGACAGGTGGGAAAGGAACATTTTGCCTGTGCCTCAATTTGTTCCTCCTTTTGAAAACTAAAGCTGGCATTAGGTGCTGTAGAGGAAGGAAGGGAAAAAACGAAATGTTGACTCAACATAGAAACCATCTCCTGCAATACTTTTATCTATAACCTTCTCAAAAACTGACTACAACTAAGTGATTAATTAAAATTTATAGGCAGACAAGAACCTGGTTCCTTCTACTATCAACCAAGGGAAAAAGTATGGAAAGTGAGAGCTATATCCTAATATTCTCATATCCTGTGGGTTTACTTAAAAATGCAAGAATGCACACACTGATTTTGTTAATTACCCCCTATCATACACAGAATCAGTTGAAACAATCACTGACACTTCTACCATTTCTTTCTTTTCCTTCCCTTCACACAGTGGACAACATTTTCCTCAAAACTATTGCTAGAAAAATGTCCACTTTGTTTCCCTGAGAGGTTATGGCAGAAATCTTGAGTCGGTTCTTTAAAGATGCTGTCTTCTTCAGATGTGATTTTAGAAATTTCAGGGAACGGTTTACATCACAGAATAAATATTGATAATGAAAATGGAGAAATTGTTTTATTGTTTGTACAATAAAACCAGAACTGTACAAAGAAGCCACAAAGGAAAAGAAGAAGGAAAAGAAGAAGGGAAAGGTGAGAGACGCAGTGATAAAGAATGTACACTTCTGTTTTACCTATCAATAATCTTACAGTAAGAATGAACTATATATTGGGTATTCAAGGACATTTACGTGGACCCAATATGGATCTTGTGCAAACACAAATTACAAAAGATAGTATCCAAAACATTATCAAACAGATGCTAAGTAGCAAAGTAGCCAAAATCATGATATAATTAGGTATGTCTTTTTCTATATGTCATGTGAATACAAAAAATACAAAGAAAATATTCCTACATGTCAGATGCCTTAGGCTCTTTTCTATATCCTGTGTTATGAGGCTGCGGGTTATTTCTCCTTGGCACTTAAACATTTGGACAAACAAGTACACAACCAGAAGTTCCTTTTTTCTTCCATCTCCTTCCTGTGTCTGGACGATCTTAACCACTACCTCATTTTACAATAGACCTCTAGGAATATTAATTAATCCTCTGCCAACTGGAATATCTTCAAAAGAGGATTTCAGACACCTCCGGTTCTGACAGCTTCCTGCTTTGCTCATTTTTGCAAAAAGCAAGAGAAGGGACTTAAAATCTCCACCTTTGGGTATGTTTGTGCAACCCACCAAAGCCCTGGGTAAAAAGATTAGATGGAACCACAGCTAGTGCATTTGGTGAGATTAGCACAGAATTTGTGCATTAAATGGTTTTGAATGACGAGTGGGAGACATTTCTCTGCAGGCCTTGTTAAAAATTCAGCCCTCCCCTGGGTACTGCCTTCTGCAGGGCTTGGACCGGTTGCTGCACAGGCGACTCCATCCACCAGACGTTGAGGAGGGAGGAGGATTCGAGGGGGCAAAGTGCCTGAAGAGCAAGAATCAACCCCCTTCCGCAGACTGAATCCCTGGGAACAGGTTATAAAAATCATTCAAACATTGCAATGCTCAGATTCAAAAGACATGTAAATAAAACTTGCTCAATTCTAAAAAATGCCAAATGCCTACAACCCTCAGTGGAAACTTTAGATATTAGGCACGCATTTACAAAAAAAAACACCAAATCAAATCAGAGCCAAGCTGGCTTTTTTTCAGCCTTGAAATAAAGATTTGGAGGGATGGTTTTTCCTAAAGATGTGTTTGTTTATTTTGTAATGTCTCTCTTTTCAAAAAGAATATACTAATTTGTTATGGCCTGTAGTGCTAAACAGTGCTAAAAAATTGATATGTGTGTGTGTGTATGAATTATGAGGCTCACTTAATCCCATGTGAAAAAAATACATGGAGCTTTTCTGCTAAATGGCTGATGTAGTAAAAGGAAAGCTTCTTTCATTCCTTTAGGCAATAGGCATTATGACAGATTTAAACCAGAGATTCCGTAATAAATACCATTTCCCCTGAGAATTATATAATATTTTGTATTTTGACTGTGCTACTGACTTCTGCAGGGCTTTCTTTTATTCATGAGGATGGATGTCCGTGTGATCTTTTCAAATGTGATGATGAAACTTGCAGTCATGTTTTTCATCACTGATTTACACTCTTCTGTCATTAATATACCAGAAGCTTTTGGCTGTTTGTTGGTGTCAAGACCTTTTTGACTCTCCAATTGCACTGAAATACCACACAGAAGGCTCTTTGTCCATAAATCAGTTTTAATTGCATATAGCCCAGAAAATTCTGCGTTCGTATTCTAACTATACATGAGAATGAACCTGAGTGGAAATGTGATTCACTGACTTCATCTGAATCTAGGTCTATTATGTCTAAGATGCCCTTTCTACAGAGCTTTTTACTGTACACCATTCACGTGCATCTGGCAAATACTAGGAAGTTTTTCCTTTGCTCTTAAACTAGATATTTTATGTCTATTTTCTTTTACTTTCTCTTGGTCTACCAATATAATTAACCACAAATGCCAGCCAGTCCATCTCCTGTGTTACAGAAATGCACAGAGGAAAACAACATAGAAATCAATTTAATTTACAGGCATTTTATTTATGTAAATAGGAAACAGAGTGTACCTTTTAAATACCACTAAATGGTACACCACAAGCAGGTATATTTGCTTGAGACCCATTTAGTCCACATTCTCAGACTGGAACACTACTGAGATTTTCGTGGTCTGCTTCAGGTCCTGTATAACTTCCCCAGCAATCCTGTTCCTGCTCTCAAGCTGGCCAGCCCCAGGGAAAAGGCCTCCCTTCTTCAAGCGCTTAGGAAAACATCTTGTGAATGTGAGGAATTCCTATTTTCATATATAATACAGACATACACACATATATACTATGCATACACACACTTGGGGTATACTATAGTATACTGTGCTTCTAAAATACCTTTTAAGTGTTGAATAACAGAGCGCAGCATCAAAACAAAAGACCAGGGAATATATATGTATATATCCAGGTCAACTCAACACCCCTGAGGAAAATTTGAAAGCACCTTTCCTGTTGGGCACAAGGATCTGAGACTAGTTATGGAGTGACTGCCTCCCTGTGCTGGAAGCATGAAGGGGTAAAGAAGCACTAAGGACGGAGAGACAGACCCAGGTCTTCTGCCGAACTTTGGTTTTACCATCCAACACAAGCCGGCATACCAAACACCTCCAGGTTTCAGGTGAGCTTCACACTTACACTTGCAGTTTGATAATAACATTCACTTACAGAGTCCCAACCTAAGTTTCTTTTTCAGTCACATATTTTTCTGTCAAACCATCATTATCATCTCATCACGCCTTTTTGCTCTAGGTGGAATCAATCATTCTTGTCTGCCCTCCAGATTCTGCAGTTTCATATCAGATTTCCCAATAACACTTGACAGGCATTTCAATTTTAGACGTTGTCTATTCTTTTAATGGAGATTAATTTTTTAAATAAGATGCAGTTTTAGTGTCCAGATAATTTAATTTTTGTAAGAGAGGCTGTCTTTTCTTATGCTGCATCAGCTGTCCTGAACTGATACCTGTAGCAATCTGCCACTCCACTTCCCACATAAAATCAATAGGTTCTCCAGTCCAGCCCTTTTTTTGTGGAGATTTCTTTTCTACCGGTGATATAACTTCATTAACTCTAAGAACCATACATTGATGAAACAGATTTTGTTAAAATTGCCTTATCTGCATAAGAATCAACAACAATATTTGTAAGATGGCTGTACTGCCAACTGACTTATTCAGCAAGTCTTTGCTGTATATTTTGCAATACTTAAATGCTTCTTTTTATTAATTTCTGCCAACTTTGTTTATTACTTGAGTCAAATATTATGCCATCCTGCATCTTCCTATCTTTTATCTAGGTTTTGTACATCATATTGAGGCTTTGGGAGATCTGCGGATCTTGGTGTCAGCTGATATTTAGGATTTTATAAAGGGGGGGAAGAAAAAAAGGTCAGTTATTGCTGTATACCTTTTTTTTTTCCTCTGTTTTTCCCTGGATATTGTAATTTTGCTGGTGCATTAGAATTTTTTAGTAGACATACAAAATTTAAGTTTCTCACTGTTCCTTGGCTTAAATTCAAAAATAGAAAAAAGTTCAAAAATTATAAAGGATTTTTTGTTTTCATCCATCTGGCACAGAGAAGGAATCAGATTCCCACACTGGTAAGAAAGCAATTTTACAGTGATAAGACTGGTCTATACTCACTGGACTAACTTCTACAGTGGAGCTGCTTCTATTTTTAGTGACTTTCCTTCCACAAGAACCTAAAGCAAGGTACATAATGCATGTGCTATTTGTCACCATTATGCTATTCACCAACTCTCATTGAATTCCATTGATTTCAAGCCACTTCTGGTTCTGACAGTTAGAATTAGGCAATTTTACTATCTCAAGAAAAGGAAAGAAAAAAAGATTCAGTCCCTGGTTACTCTAATACAGTTTTCTGGGTATGGAAGGTCTTTCCCGCCTTCAGTATGAACCACGTAGTCACAAATTTCCAGTGCAAATTCTAATAATATTAACTGAAAGATTCATAGTTATATGTGCCTCAGGTCAGGCTTCTGGAGGTTCAAGTTCAACATATTTTATTTCAATGACTTTGAGTTGCACCTGGTTTCAGTCCGGGGAAGGAACATTAGCTCTTAAATTTGATTTCTTTCTTCCTTCTACCCCACTCTAAATGGTGCTTTTGAGGTTGTCATGTGCAATCCCAGCCTTTGCTTCCAATGCTTGAGCACTACTATTGCTTTTACGATAGAGAGAGGTGATTAACCTTCTTCCCCTGGAAGGAGTCTGTGAAGTTTTCCAGTTCTCACAAACTCATCTACCAGCCAACCTAATTCTCATCAGTTATTTTAGAGTGTGAGGTCTGACTCAACTTTGCATTTTAAACAAGGAGAATAAAAGTCCTTATCATAGCAGAACATGATGTTACAGTCAAAAGAAGTCAGATACAGCTTTCACCCAAAATTTGGAGTTCTGGTGCACTAGCTTGAATATTTAATATCCTGATTCAACTTAGAAAAAATATTACAGACAGGGATACAACTGACAAAATATAGCTGGAAATGAAAAATATTGAATTTAATGAAGTCCTGCCTTATTTCCTACCTTGACAGATTTATACAAATATATATANGGAGAGGGGAAGGGGATGAGGATCCAAGAATGACAATTAAATTTTCACCTGAGCCAAAGCATTGGGCTGAACCTGTGGACCCATCTCTAATATATGTCTTCTACAGGACTACCGGAGTCTCCAGAGGACTAAACTTGACAGTAAAACTGATTTTTTTCTGGTCTTGCATTCTTAGTAATTATTTCTATGAGTGATTTACATTTTTAACCTTTTTTTTTTTTCACCTTAACTTTGAGGAGATACAGCAGATTACATGATCTTTGTAACACCCACTTTTATATTCACAGATATGTTGAAAGATTATGTTCCTTTACAGTGTGCCAGGAAAAAAGGTCTCAATGATGTGCCCAAGAATATGTTTCAGACAAGCTATTGTACACACTGGTGTAGCAAGGGCTACAATAAATTTTCTTGTAACAACACTTCATGAACAAATTACAGACAGTCGTTTTCAGATTAGATGTTTGGACAGAGAACACCTGAAAACACCCATTTTCAAATAGCAGCCATTAAGGTTTCTGAAAACCCACAAATGTTTCTGTGATTCTTTGATAAAATGCCTGGTATTAAAAATATTAGTCTCTCCAATAGCTTCTTAAATTACTTTGAACATTTTTATAGCAGAACATTGGACTTCAGGGGGTATAGTCATTATAATTCATATAAAACTCGGCACGATACCAGTAACTATGGCAAAAAGGTGATCACAGAAAATTCTAGAGCCAGACGTGCTTGCCAGTTGGATTTATTCAGCATGTCTGAAGTTGCAGTTTCTGTATGATACTGTAATGCCTTCTGTCCAGTTATGGCCCCAAAACCCATCTGCGACACCTTCTACTTCATATGGAATACATGAGCAAGAATCGCTAGGGTACGGAATCAATCCCCTCTGGCACTAGGTTAATGCTAGCCAATGTAAAGGAATGCGAATACTGTTTTGCAGATTAATCACTGCCTTATGATTTTAGAAGCCTCAGGTAACCAGATTCTTCACTGGGTCTTCATGAGGATGCCTGACATCCCCAGTTTCCATAATTATCCTTCCTCCTCTTGCAGTTCTAATTATTAGATCTACTTTTTAACTCAAAGGTAAAAATGCCACTTCCTTATCCAAGCCTGAACTCAGATCTCAGGCTTGAAAATCTCAAGCTAAAAACACAGGTTTCACCCAAAAGCTGAAGAGTAACCTGAAAACTTTTGTCTGCCAAAAAGGGACTGGAATTGCACGGCCAAGTTTTGAGGGGAAGGTCTCTGCAGCATGGAGCAGGCAGAACAGTTATAACCAGGACACAGAACCTTGTTCCTTCCTTGCACTTGGTTCTCTCCCAACCCACCCATCAGGAAAGGAGAATATGGCCAGATTTTGGTTGCCTTTCACAGTACTGTCTGCTGAGCTTGCAGAGACTGCACTATTCACTGGGGTGGGAAGGCACTTTAGCAAGGAATTAAAGTCCATTGCCCTGGCCACTGACTGCTGTGAGTCCATCTCAAATTTGAACCAAGAAAAAGATGTCTCAGGGCTTGCAGCTGTGAGGCTCTTGAAAATGGGATGATTTGATGTTGTTCCCTTCCTCAGTGTACTTGACAAGTTACAAATCAAACACTGCAAGATGCTGAACAGGTAAGACTTCCAGACAGGTAACACAGAAGCAGCGTGCAAACTAAAGCATTGGTGTTGCATTTCTGTGGTTATATTTTTTATCAATGGGTGAAGGAAGAAATGTCCAAAGTGTTTAGACAGTCAGAAATCAGAAAAGTGAAAAAAGAACCCATATCACCAGGACTTCTTAACTTTGTATTAAAGATTCACCTATGTCCTGGAACCACTTTGGTAATCCCAGCAATGTATGAAAGGAAAAACTCAGTAACAGTTCTCTGCAAACAGTGTCATTCTCTGCTATTTATGGGAAACACAAACAATGCAGAAAGATTCTAAGAAAAAAATGGAAAAATGTTTTTTCATCATTTCTAAATTCCTTTTTGTAGTGCTTCTCTCTATAAAGTGAAACATTTGTTTAATGGAGAGTAAACATCTCTGCATACTTTTCTGCAAACTATACCAGAGGGATGAAAATACCTTAAAATACATAAGATTTCTTTAAATATTTTTTCTATGCATGTTTTACCCTGCCTGTAACATTGAGCAGATTGCTGGTATCACATCCACAGCCAAAATAAAGCGAGAGTGCAGTAGCATTACAGCACTGAACAGCTTCCTGAGCACCTGGACACCTTTCTAACACTGACAATTCACCAGGAAACGAATGCTATGAATAAGCCACACAATACAACTTTTTAGATAAAAATATGGTTCATGGGCAATCAGCAATGCCCTCGCTGTCAAATTTGTCAGCATCATTTGAAACACCAATCATGACTTGTTACTGATTCATCTTAGACCTGACAAAAGAAGAAAGAATTGCACTGACCCCTGTTCTGGGAAGATCATGACCCAGAGGGTCCAAAGCATTATTTGGGGATGAACAGAATGCACTAGTATAGGATTTCTCTTGAGATCTAGCCCTTTTCCACAGGTATGTAGAAAGCTGCACGTACTGTACACAGATTAGCTGGCCCTACCGAACCAGAAAGAAGTGTGTGTGTTCTTGAGCACCATCTACTGGCATCTCTTCTATTAATAACTGCACAGTTTTGCATTTCTGTACATCTGGTAAATACAAGTATGATTTAAAGTTCTTTAGAGTCACAATCTCTTTCCCCCTGTTTATGAGCTCTGGAACGGAACCTTGTTGTATCAGTTCTTAAATGTCAAAATGTGAACGTGTGAACCAGTTAACAACAAGATCTGTATTTACAAAGTTGCAATAAAATGTCTGGAGCTTTCGCTGTGTCAGCCAATGAAGAACACGTGCAGAAGAGTGACCTGTTCCCGATAGCTGTACCTTAAATTTGGGCCAGGTACAATGCCAGTTCTTCTTTGACTTCATTTTTTTCCTGAGCAAAAATATACCTTGGCTATGACACAGAAAAAAAAATCCTAGCAATCGCTGAAGGTTGGAAACATATTCTATATACTTTTGCTTACATTATAGGGCTGCTGTGCTGAAGAAACTGGCCACTCTTAGCAGAAGCAACATACTCATGTGGGAGCCTTCAAGGTCTCGGTCCTGCTAATGAACCGACAACTTGTCTTGCAGTCTCTAGAGAATGTAGGAGTAGGCAAGACAAAGTATTCTTTCCTAAGCAACCTGTTCTGATACTACATAAACCATCCTCTGCTGTCACTAATTATGCAAAAGCTTTATATTTATGCTTAAGCAATGCTTACACGTGCATATACTTAATTTGGCCAGCTCTATCCAAATGTTGGCTTGTATCTTGGGAAAAGATGGGATAGGAAGTAGCAGAGTATTCTGCATATCCTAGAACAATTCTAACAAAGTGTTATTAAATCTTAGCACTCACACCTCACTATACAGAAGGAATATCAATATTTGAATGTTCTAGAATTCTTTAATATCAATTAAATATCAACAACCCATCAGCAATCCTAGTACAGCTACAAGTTATTCAGAATTCCAAGGAAATATATATATATATTTCATCATGTTAAAAAATGGACTAAAAATTATACTCTATAAAGCCAAGAATGGCTCTAAGATATCAGCATCAAATATTAAAATGGTGTGACACATCAAAAATTATGAAAATGTTTCCTAATCCAAAAGGGAAAGTGAAGTATAGTTCCAAAATGTGGATGCATAAGTATCTTAATTATTCAGTTTTCTACTCTCTTAACAGGGATTAGACATATATATGAAATGAAAATAAAAATGAGGGGTAGAATCTTTATTATTTTAAAATCTATATTCCTCTAGGGTTGTAAAATCTGAAGCCATGCATACTAGAAGAGTAAATTACAGACTTTTATCTTTATTATTGTCAGCTGAAAGAGGCAACAAAAAACATTGTGTTGAAAGGTGTTTCAGTTTTCTGAGGTTTCTCTGAAGATGTCCTGTTGGGAAATTGCAGATATCTGTATAGCCTGTCTCTGTGCATATATTTGCAGAACAAACTTGTTTGCATTCATAAGGAAACCGTACAGAGAAGAAAAGCTATTCAAGCATGATAAGGATAGTGTATTAGCGTATGTAAAATTGTAAGTATTTTTAGTTTGCTAGGTAATATTGTTTGCTAACCTAGATGCATCACAGCCTTGTTTCTATTTATTTCTTTCTTTATTTTATGGGCTAGGCTCACAAGTGCACCTGCCAAGATGCAGCAAGCTGCACTCTCTGCTGTAACGGTATGTACAGTGGTTCATCTTTCTTGGCAGGGGAGTTTTACCCAGAGGGGAATGGATCATAAAAAGCTGCTGCAACTTAGGCAGCTGAACAGGCTGTCCCGGCAGTCTGAAATGTTTCAGCACAGGCAGATGCTGAAGAGAACATCTGTAAAGGAATCGTGCATGTTTTTGTCCTTGCATAGAAGGAAACTATGACAAAATACCCATCTATAACATACTGATGCTCTTTTTTTTTTGCTCTTGCACACCTTGAACCTTATATCCAACTTTTCTGAAGCTAAATTAAATCATTTTCTACCTCATCAGCAAGGCTGTGAGCTACTCTGTCCCTTGAAGAGCCACAATAATCTCAATAGTCCTGACTTTTTCAGTGCCTGTGATTCTGCTCCCTCTGGGATAAATGACAATAGCAACCAGGTTGGCCTTAAAAATAATAACACCAAAACATTTAAAAGAAAATAGAATCTAGTGCTCTAGGCATATATTTAGCTTTCCCACATACCCAGCAGGTAGAGATAGCCTCTTATACACTTCTCCACAGAGCTTGTGTTCCTGGGCAGCTGCTGGCAGCTGGCCACCAATCTTTTAGCAGTTTGTTATCTCTTCAGTCAGAAGAGTTTGACTCTTCCATCTTCCACTGTGACAGACAGAGACTCCTGAAGGGCAGTCATTTCCCTGGAGTCATTCATGGACTTGCCAATGCACACGAATGGGCAATTTCACGTAAAAGCCCCACCAAGCGAAAGCATCACATGTGAACAACCCTCAGGCTGTTATTCTCCTTCTCCGCCCCAACCACACACAGTTAAGCAGACTACTGAGAAAGGGATAAATACTGAGTAGATGGGATACATTTTTATGTTACACAACAATTCTATGCCTGTTAGTTAATAGTTTTCCCACTGGATAAAAATTCTATTGTTTTTTCAACATTTCTACATTTGATGAAAAGCCGTACAATGCTTTACATGGTAAAACACATGTATAGGGAATGTGTTCAGGCATAAATAATTCTGGGATTCAAGAAGAGTATTTTCTTTCAAATAGCTGTGCCATCACGTCTAGCATTAATTCCCCACCTATTGTTATTCATAATAAAATAAAAAACATAGTTACACATTTCAGACATGGGAAAAGATTAAATCTACCACAAAATGAAAGAATTAACCACAAAAAAAGAAGTATTTGGTATTATAAAAGTTTAAATTTTAATTAAAGCATGCTAAAAGATCAGACTAATAATAAATTCATATGAGTGATTTAAGGTACCTGTGTTTCTCATTGCCAATTGACACCTTTCTTCTTTGGAATTACTGAACTCCCAATTTCTGAAATCAGACCACTTTAAAGGTACCGAGGTATCAGCTTCTCCTTCCCCTGCCCTTCCTCTAATGATCCCTTTTGAAGCTAGAGAAGTTTTGGGAGGAGAAATGACAAAATTGTAATATCTTCAGTTTTTATGATTTAATGACATTGCTACAATGACATGTTATAACTTGTCACAAGACAATGCTTCCAGTGTAAGTCTAAAAGAGTGATTGAGGAGGCATTATACTGCAGAGAGATTCATCCTAGCTAGGTTTCCTCCTCCCAGCTTTTGTGGAGCAAGGAAGAAAGGGTAGAACTTAAGCCATGACAGTCTTGCCAACATACTGTCTCTATGTCTCTAGACTATAAATATGAAAAATAAACATGTAAGACTGAATATTTTATGGAAAAAAAAAAAAAGTCATTTAAACTTGCACAAAATACCTGGTAAGTATCTGCACATTGTGAAGAAGCCATTGCCTGAAGTTATTTTGTAAATAACTATAGATTGGTCTCACATCCTTGTTCAGAACAGGAGAAAGCTGCAGACACGTTAGTGAAATTGTCTTATCCTACCTTGTTAAGCATTCTGCAAAAAATTGCTTGCAGACAAAAGAAGTAGGTCAACTCATGTCAACTAACAGCAAAGCTCTATGCTTCTGCAAGCCAAGCAGCAGTACTACACGGTCGTGCTGAAGTTGGGTCGTCTCACCTATGTTTTCCTCCCCCTGAGAAAACCTTTCTTTAGAGGTGAGCTACTTACTTCCTCTGCTTCCTGCGGCTAACATCCTATGTGAGGCTGATATTCAATATCTGTGTGTTGCTTTTACCACAAAAGAGAAAGTGGTTTAGTTGTTCGTGCAGGTCCTCAGGTCCTGTTAACTACTAAGCTTCAACAGTGCATCTGTGATGGCCAAAAAGCATATTCATCTGTCACTGCTATCCAGAGTTGAGTTAGCAGGTTGTGTAACTAAGCCACCAAAATTTCCATAATAGGTTTGCAAGATGGTTGTAAATCACCTAAAACATCAATGCTATCGGAAAATATTCTGTAGATGAAATCCAAAGAGTACATATGATTTACTGGAAAAACCCTTAAGAAGAGTAAAGTTTCTTTTTGCAAGTACATCTATTTAATGCTGTCTTCCAAAAACTGTCCACAGAAGGGCTATCTAACAAATCACTGGCTGGGATAGACTGTCATATCATTACTCTTGTATTTGTTATTTTCTATGTGACTTCTAGAAAAGAGGAATTTTTATTGCCCTAGCGGAGGGATGAGTAAATAGATCACAAAAAAAGACCTAAATGACAAGAATCTGCCCTTAAACTATCCAGAATTTCTAGACTGAAACTACTACAAATGTTCATGATAACTGATAGCAGCTACTTGGTTTCAGTGAAAATGATGTATTAGCTATTGCATTTTCAACTCTGACCTGTCTATTATTAGTTATCAAAGTCTACTTTTGACAGTCATCAATCGTATAGTGTGTCTCTTTATAA
The DNA here is from genome assembly GCA_013398735.1 of Nothocercus julius. Lineage (NCBI taxonomy): Eukaryota > Metazoa > Chordata > Aves > Tinamiformes > Tinamidae > Nothocercus > Nothocercus julius. The sequence goes on from VZSV01000131.1 coordinate 1,759,857, forward strand.
ATGAGATCTATTCCTGCTTTTTTTCTGTCTGAGGGAAAGCACTGATGGCAGCCAAATTCTTCCTATGATACTTCTGAGCAAACATAACTGGCAAGCTGATAAAAAGACAGTTGAGACTGCTGTGAAGGTGAACAAGCTGATGATCTCATGCTCCTCCCTTATCCTTTCTCCAAAACTGCCTGCTTATGTGCCTTAGAGATGCATCAAGCCTAAAAGACATTTTTTGGAGAAAGGATGAAGGAGGAGAAATTTGCCCTATGTTGGATGAAGAAAAAAGGGCAGAAGAGACTTTCTGGGAGATTTCAAACTGTCACCTGACAGAAGAGATGAGCATCCTTGGGATTCATTTCAGGAGCCTGGGGCACCGCCATGAGCAGAACAAACCGGCCTGGGAAATAGGAGATTTTTGTCCTGTTTCTGACTCAACCCCAATCACTACAGTTTGCTGTCGGTCACCTATGCCTGTGCCACCCTGTGTCTTTTCTGGACTAGAAGTTACTTTAAATAGCCACTGTTTCTTACCCTATTCTTGCTCCGTTGGTGCTATTATATTTACCAGTATATGTAACCACCTATTTGTGGTAAAATTCCTTTGTAGTACTGTTGAACCCTTGTTTCTTCCCCATGTGCAGCAACCCCATGGAGAGCTTCCCACCTCCAGCAATGGAAAGTGCTCTTCACCCTCACTGCTTTTATCTATTCATTCCTCTTTCTTTGTATCCATAAAGCCTGACATTTCAAAAGCCTTAATCTTTTATGAATTTTATATCTACCAAACTCAATAGGTCAACTCAATATTGGGTAAATATGCTAGTATATTGGGTACCCTCTTAAAACATGTGTCTGATCAACAGGAACAACATGGCTCTGTCACTCTCTGGTGGCAAGGTCGGACGATGCCTCTTCCATCCAGCATTTCAAATACTCTGAGCTCGTGCTGTGATTCACAGATGCCAAGTTCAGATCAAAGAGAAAAATGTATTTTACCCTGCATGAAAAGATCACTTGCCTCTAATCTGGGAGTGTAGACACTAAAATACAGTAGAAATAATGTATTTTGTGCAGGTGGGTTTATAGTTAGGTAGCTTAAATTTCCATTTCAACTCTTAACACATTTGTAGCTGAATGTGTTAAGACTTGTAGTCAAGTCTTAACACATTCAGCTGGGTTCAGTTCAGGATTTGAGTTTTTACAAAGATTGCATGCTTTGATTGCTTAGTCATTTGTATATACTATCAGTCTTGCCTACATTATAATATAATTTATATCTGGAAATGTAGATCTAAAGAAATTGTAGATTTCTATATAAGGAAGGAATATCTGAAAGTTTTCATGTTTCTATCTTTTTTATGGCTACATTTAAGCATGAGTAAGTATTTTAAGCACCATATTTTTAAGAGGAAACTAGTAATATCTTCTATAACCAAACAGTCATACAATTCCATAATGCTGCCACAACTTACAGGCCAGGTATTGAACCTGCAAGGCCTCAGCCTGCTGCTCTGCTACACTCCCTTTAGTTGTCACATCAATTTCTCTAATTAACCAGTTCTCTACTGCTAATGTGCTTTATTCTTGTGTATCTTTGTGAGTACAACTCCATCTTTATAGAGACAGCATGAATAAGCAGTTATTCTATGCAGAATGAGGCATTCACAACTCCAACACCATGAGGCTGTGTAGAGAAGTAATGGGCCATGATGACAACAGAGCCATGAAAAGTGGAGACCCAGGATACGACACGGAGGAGGGCAAGTACGGGGTGATACAGGATGGCCCAGTTGGATACTAGAGACCACACAGCTAGAAACCAGGTACCTAGCCATGTTCAGTTAAAGAAATGTGGATGGGGAGCTGGAAAAAAGTGGCTTTAGGGGTAACAAAGAAGAAAAATACTACCCAACAAAGGTAGAAGGAACCATGTATAGTAAATTCAGATGCAAAATGGAATTGCAGATGACTGAAGAAAAAGAACTGTGTAAAAGCATATTAGCAAACATATAAAAATGCCCCCAAAGGGTTCCTAGAGCAAGGAAGAAGAAAATACCAACATGCTAAGAGTTCCTCAGCTAAGATCTCTGCTCACTGCTACAATTTCACTACCGACTGAGACCACTGACCTTAGGAGACCAAGGAGCTATGAAAGAGTGAGCCTAACATCAGCAACTAAGGAACAAAATAAGTATCTGTTGTTCAACTGTATTAGTATTATTAGAGACCTTTTTTTCTATATCGAACTATTCTTTCTTTTTTTTCCTTTAATAATTAGACATAGACTGACAATGATTCTTGGCAAATTATGGTCTTTATATATAAAGTGTGCTTCCTTTCTGCCCATAAACAAGAATTTGACGATAGCACTTCCTTTACAGTGCTGAAAGGTGTAATACAGAGCCCAATAACCAAACTTTGTGCAGTTCCATTCACTTGTATTTATTTATTTATTTTGGTTTCAGGTACAGGTAAATTGAATTATTCAACAGTGCTGCTGAATATCTAAGGTGAAGTGAACAACGGAAACATGCTTTGGGCAACAAAGAGGGTCAGGCCTAAGGAAAAAAGCAAAGCTCAACAACCCCCATATCTCTAGAGCTTCAGCCTGGATTCTGAATGCCAAGTTATCCATTAATATTTTAAAACCTGAATTCAGACATCTCTTCTTTCCTATGCTGCTGGCCTGATATGTGTGTATGTGTGTCACTGGGTAGTGCTAAGAATGGGCACTGACTTCCTTGGCGTTAAAATGACATGATGACCAGATAAAGGCTTATGGCAAAGAAGTGCAAACACATTTCCCATTACAGCAGAAATTTGTCTGTGACTTTCACTTCATCTTTCTCTTGATTTGGTTCTTATTTCACAGTGATTTCTAGAAACACCAGTGATAACATTCCTGTACCCAGGGATACAACCCAAGAAGAGAAGCTCACAGATCAAAGCTTGTAATCCAAAACAGTAGATTTGGCCAAAATGGCCAAAGCAGTGGTCATGTTGTGACTCACACAATTAACAGCAATACCTTTTGGTCTGGATCCTCTGAATGCAAGAGAGTTTATGCAAATTTAGGCTAAGAAAGAATTTTTGTCCTGCAGAGGATTTAGAAAATGGTATTTGTTCTCATTTTGTTGAGGAAATGATTGCTAAATTTTGATATTTTTCCTAAAAGAAAAATTGGACAGATGTATTGTAATGGCTGCTCAGATATAATTAATTAAATAGTCTTTTAATTATCCAAATAATTGTTCCTTTCTTTAAACACAAACAGATATGAAAACTGTAATACTTAGGCTATTTTTCTTCTCAGGATAATTGATGAACTAGATTAAGGTGCTGACACTTTATAGTGGGATAAATAAAATCAAGATAATTGCCCTTTTTTGTGGTAGCTATTTTGAAGGCTTACAGACCAGACTGGAAGATAAATTCTCTGCCAGAAGAGAATTCTCAGAGCCACCAAACGCCACTCACCATAACAGCTGCACAAAGTTCTAGTAAAAACTTCAGTTGGTCTCATGCATCTGTTTGCAGCACGCATGGGAATTTGTGCCTAGCAGACCAATAATAAGGTCACCTGATCGATATCCAGATTCTTCCTACATTTGTTTGATGCCCATATTTTGAAGTATTTAAATAAAGGGACAGTTGTAAAATGTATGTAAGAGATCACTGGAGATGAGACTACGTTAGATATCTCCCCAAATTCTAGTCTAGCTACTAGACACACAGGACAGATAAACACGAGGTAAGCCCCTTCCTCATATAATGGTGCTATCAGGAACCAGAGAGGAGGGTGGGATAAAGGTGAGGGAAAAAAAAATCCCTGACCAAAACCCTTGGCTACTGAGACCCACAAGCCATGTTCCAAGAATGAGGCTACTGCTGTACATGGAGTCACTTAACTCCATGTTAAGTTAGACAAAACACTGAAACCAGGGAAGCCCTAGAACCCAGTCCAATAATGGAATCACTTCTTCTTTATTATCAGCTAAGCAGAGTAGCAAGGGGGGGAGGTCTTTTTCTTTTTCTTTTTTTTTGAGTCAATTATAAGAACAAATTTTAATCAGCTTTGACAGCTAATTAAGTTATTCACAATTATGTAACTTTATTGTCTATTATGGATCCTAAAACACCTAGACAGAAACTATAACTTGGAAAACTTGCCAATTTTGCCAGCGTCCCATTCTGCTGTTTTATTCTCGCTTCATGCCATTTAATCTTTCCTTTTTAATCCACATCAAACTGCATGCATTTGCAGCAGGGTTGAGTGAATTCTTTCAGAGAATATATTGTGTTGACTTAAAATTTCCCTTTATTTTTTCATATGCAGCATAGAAATATTTTTTAAAGGGTATATTTGATTTTGTTATTTTTGTTTATTTGTTATTGTTACTAATCTAAAAGCTTTATCTGCAAAACTTTCTAGCTAGGACAGGCTCAATTACAGGAGGAAATGTGAAAACAAGTCTGGATGCTTCAGTTCTGAGCAAATAGGCTTCGTACTGTGAATGCTGGGTCTTATTTTCTGCTTGAATCATTAAGGGCTGCACGGTTAAGGTGGATCAACCAGACCGCAACCACCTGCGTGTAGGTGGTACAGCAGCACCAGCAGCATGGCCTGTTGCAGAGTCTCTTAATAAAAATGTGAAGTCTGCTACTAATGGAGAACAAATGAGACCAACAGCAGAAGATGGGCAGGTGCTGATGGCTCCTAGAGTGACAGGTCATCAAGACCCCAGCACACAGAGGGAAGCAGAGCCTCCCAGGACACACAAAGCAGGAGACAACAGGCCATGTATAAATCCTGGGGAGTCAAAGATGTGGGCATGGACACACAGAAGGTTGCAATAGCTGTCAGCTCATAAACACTGCAAAAAGACATATCCAAACCAGCATATGGACGTCAACCAAAGAACTGAGGAGAAACAGTAAGGACCAGTGTCTGAATGCTAGTCAGATTAGTTGGACACGTGTCTTCATGCTTAGGAGTATGTGGATATGAGAATGTGAATACGTGAATCTGTTTTGTCTTAAAACAAAATCATCTTCCTCTCCTTCAAGGTCTTGTATTGAGCTTTGTTTGAATGCTGAAACATTATACCCTACAGAATACAATTTACAAAAATATTTGATGTGTGTAGTTGTTTACTATTTGCACACAGGAAACACCCAACTAAGGAAGCAGAAATGGTTTTGAGCATGTTTTTAGAAGTCATGAAAAAAGATCAGGAGAAGAAAATTGGCTTCCTGCTCAAACACTTTTGAAGAGTAGAAAGTGACACATTTTCAGTTTGTTAATTGAAACCTGTGCAAGAAGCAGTCCTCAGTTTTTGCAGCACATCAACCCACCTCGCATACACATCTTCTTGACTGTATCTTCTGTATACATCTACCAATTACACATATCAATGTTTAATGCGTTCTGATAAAGATAATACAGCTAGTACAAACACCGAGTTTTACTTGATTTGCTTTCATAACGACTATCTGCTTGCTTCTTTACTTTGGAACAGCCAGGCTGAAAATTAAATTAGACTGCCATTCACAATAAAACTTAGGCCTAATGAGGTATGGACTCTATTCCCAAGTCCTGCAACAGACTACAATATTTCACCGGGGAAATTATAGACTGTGTGCCCCATAAATTTGTCTGAAAATGTGGTTCATTCATTTTGAGGTGAATGTTAATGAGAACACAATACAGATTCCTGTACGAGCCAACAAATGTTTATCAGTTGCTGAAAAAATAGTATCCACCAGCTCTTTAGCATTTCCTCTATTTTTTGAAAACTGAAGAAAAAGATAAATAATTCCACTTCAAGTCTTTTTCACAAACCTTATTTGTAGTGCTTCCAAGAGCTTTTGGATAAGTATACTGCAGAAACAGATGCAGACATGAGCTCTACATAATTCAAAGCACTACATTGTAGGGGCTCCATTACCAACAGACACTATAAATAAAATCAGTTAGTGATTACTTGTGCCAGTATCAAACTTAATTTAGCATAGCAATGTAACCATTATGGTTGATAAGAGCCAAAAAAATGTGCATATACACTTTTGAGTGATGTACTTGATGCCCACCTCTTATGTCAACAAATAACTGTTTTTAATTTTTTCTGTCTACAACCTACGTGTTTTTAAAGAAAGAGCCATAAATTCACTATTACTTTTTGACCAGTGAGTTAATTAATTGAGTTACTACAGGTGTAAAGAAAAGAAAATAAAAATTTTAACTCCCACTCTTCTTCTTCTAACATTGGTCAGTGCAGCCATCATAATCCTGAGACATCCCGTATTCTGAATGACATAAAAAAAGGGAAAGAAATGCAAACTTTTACAAGAAAACATTGCCAGTTTAACTACTTATGAAGGTAAAGCTTGATTTTCAAGGCCATCTCTGAAAATCCTGACAACAATCAGTGATCTAACCTGAAACTGGGGTGAGACTGTATTACTGGAAGTTTTGATGTTTACCAGGCAGACTCACTGAAAGTCTGGCACAGAAGTTTTAACAACTACTTGCACTAATTTTATTTGTATTTACCATTTCAAGGAAAGTTACTCTTTACAGAATCACCTTGGCCGTATACAGGTTGCTCTGGCAGAAATATTCAGAGAAACTGAAATATTTTGAAGCATCAAGGGAAGCAGATTACAAATTCTATGTGACTTCAAACCTTAGGCCCCACAACAGCTCCATATAGCAACATACCAAGCTATCTCCAGTTTTGTACAAAGTAAATCTGTGTGTTCCTCTGAGAAACTTCAGCTTTAACAGGAAGTGCAGGGAAATATCTACTAATATCCAGTACTCTACTGGATACTGAAACTGTCTGGTTACTTTTTCATAAACTTCTCTGTAAATAGCATTTAACTGAAGGCTTTTAGTCTCGTGACCTAGAGGACCTTGAATATGTAGAAGATAAAACACTGTCTGCATAGGCACTTGCTTAAAGAATTTTTAATCAGACTGGTTCTTCCCTCTCTTCCTTTCAGACAATTTTTAAATGGAAAAATGTATTGAAGAATAACCTAATCATATTTGATTTTAGGCAAAAAAATCACATATTTTTGCTTCTTTTGGAAAACTAAACATCTACAACAGAATAAATTGCAAAATCCCTTTTTTCTGACTATATCTGGTAAAATGTTGTATGAAATTCTGGTGACAATACTTTGTAATAGGGTGTACACATTTGTGCAGGCAATAAACAGTTGTGGGACATAAAACAATGGTTTTAGCCACCCTAATTTTATTGCAAGTGCTAATGGCATAACTTAGAAACCAGAAATCTCCAAAGGCCTTTGGAGCTTTCCTTCAACAAAGGCCTTATGTTATGCAGAAAACATATCATTGCAGAAGTGGAAGTAGAGAAAACTGTCATTATTCTGCAGAGATGGCCAAAGCACAGGCAGTGCTGCATCAGATCATGATGCTACTGATGAAACTCAGGCCGTCCTCGAAAATGTATCAAAAATACTATCATAATCTTGATTATTGCCTTACATGCAAGTGTCCTGGGGACTCCAACTGCTACCTATTTTTCACTGTATTAGTTGCATTAGTGTATTTGTTGTTTTCGAAGGCAATTTAATCTGTCTTAACAGAAAGTGTTCCAGCTGCAATGGTTGGAAAGCGTTGAGTGTAAATACTCAATCCCCTTAATATTCTCGCTTTTCTACATCACTTTTAGTTTCAGGAACAATTTGAATTTGTCTAACTCTTAAGTTTGAAATGTCTTGGAAGACTTTGAAGACGCTTGTAAGCATCTATTTAAAAAGAAGGCTCTTAGCTGCTCTCTTTCCTGTGCTGACCCCTTTTCCACATCATCTCTATCAGAGAAAGTTGCCTTCCACGGGGTCCCTTTCAACAGTACGGCCACTTATACCTCAAGTTTCTTCCCACTTTTCACAAGTTGAAGAGGATGTTATGCCCTGAAGAACAATGTTCTTCAGTCACAGTTCTCACTTCATTTCACAACACTGTAATTCTGCATTTTCTCATAATACAGATCGCTAAGCACAGGGCCTGATCCTGGCGAAGTCCAAAGGTCTCCATTCCTGAGAGAAACATATAAAACCTGAAAGCAATGAGTGCTTGAATGAAGGTCACAGCAGCTCCCTGAAACAAGCTCCACAGGACTATTGTTAATATAAATGTGGCAGAGGAAAGGAAACTAGAATTTAGAAATCAATCTTTGTAGATAAAAGTAGAAATGAAAAAACAAATTCCTAATATCCTCTCAGTAATGTCCTTTATGTTTCTGGTTCTTATCATCATAGTACCTTGTTAATATACATTCAAATGTTAGCAACAGAAATAGCAGTAATTTAAGTTTCTTAACAGTTGTGGCCAGCTTTAAAAGGAAAATGATAACCTAACTCAATTTTGCTTTTACGTTTGTCATTACAGTGCAGCTATTTCTTTCCATAGACTATAAATTTTGTCATTTGTCATCTAAGCCATTTGGAGAAAATAAAATTGCAGAGTGTTCTTAGTTTCACCAAATTATTTAGTTTACTTCTCATCGGTTTTTGAATGCAAGAAAGGCATTTTTCTCCCTAAGCATTCAGATTAGGCAGCATTTTAGTTTTAGGTTAATCACTGCAGGTTTCTGTAAATCTGCAGAAACAGAGTGGTTATTTTCTAGAAAACTATCAATGGATATAGGAAGAAAACCATCATACTGCTACTGACTTTGAAATGATGCCATAAATATATTTCATCTGAAGTATTAATCTGATGAAAAGAATAATCAGGGCATCCTGCCTCCAGTTACTATCGACTGTTATTACAGATTCAATTTTGTGTAACCTCATGGAAGCCAGTGGGAGCTTTGCAGTTCTCCTCCTAAAATACATTTTCATTTTGCATTCTTAGTTATCTTCAGGACCAAAGAGTTACCTGCAGCAGACCTCAGCCTAACTGTTATGTGTCTATAGGTTTCACCTGAGCTACAAACACGGCCCCATAGAATGAGTCTGTTCTTCCTCATTACTGAGTCATCTGCAGGGCAAGGATCTTTCCACATGATTCCTGTTACAGTTTCCTCGTGCTGGTGCTATGACTTTGGTAGTCATTCTGGCCTTCTTGCTAAGATAAATACTTCTATTTTCTTGTCTAAATAAACTTAGAAGGTGTTAAATTGTGTTCTTTCTCAAGTAATTTAAACATCCTTTCCATTGTACTTGAAAGTTTTTAGTAAGTTGTGCATTTGAAGTCTTTAAACAAACACATCCAACTCAAATATTTACATTTTAAGACCTGTAACATCATCTAAATTGTTAGATTTTCTTATCCAATCTGTATAAGCTGCTAAGTCTACTTGTCACTCTGCCCTTGACAAGGTTCTGTCTTTCCAGCAATCTGCATATTGCCATCAGGCACTCATCCGCCTCCGTAGCTTTTTGGAATGCCTTTTGACCCAGGCAAGTCTCTAAATTTCCCTTCTCTCCTGAATGACCAGATATTAAGACCATATCTTGGACAACAGTGCATGGGCATGCGGTGTTTTACCTTGCAAAGGTTACTTCAATTGCCACCAAATATATCTATCAAAGAAAATCTAAACACTCCTGATTGATTACTGCAAAGTAATGTCCGTGTTGCATGTGCAAATCCTTCCTCACAATAAATAAATGATAAAATTAAAACCCAGCAGAAGTAAAGAAGCATTCCATCCTTGGTATATCCATTACACCTCTTGCTTTAGACTTAACCTATTATAAAGAGGATGTTGCTGTTGATATTAACCTATCAACAAACTCACTGGTCTCTTTTGCAGCTTTCAGCCAATTTATGTATATCAACAAATGCTTCCATGTCAATAGTTGGCTATCATTGTCTTCACATGTGCTGCTACTCTAAACTAGCTCTTGAACCTTGATTTCAGGTACATATATTGGAAGTGAGAAAATAATTATGAGTGATAACTGAAATCTTAGCTCGCAACCTTACTCAGCCAGTGAAGTGCACAGAGTAGGTGGGGAAGACAGATCCAACTGTCAGCTTGTTGTTAGCGAGAAGACTTACGTGTAAGCAGACAGCTTCTTATATGACACGATGCAAACAGCTAATGCCATTTAATTTCAAAAATCTGCTGTTTTGAATTCTTTGTAAGCGACAGAATGAAAGCAAGCAATAAACTCCTACATTACTTCTTCTCTTTCAACAAGCACATGTATTTCAAGCTCAGATCCATGCACGGATTAGGTTATTGACTGAAGACAGTTTAAGACGGTTTAGCGTTTAAACAATAAACCACAGTCTCATTAATTCTCCTCGCAACTTATTCATTGCCCATTTTCCAGATGATAATTACCCTGGTCCTGTAAAGCAGACTATGTGCTCTTGTAACTGTTTAAAAGCTTCTGTTGCATTATCCCATCACTTATTAATGAAGCTGTTGAAGAGAAAAAAACAAAAAGCATGAAGAGAGTTCCTTGAAACAATCTGTCCCTGCCAACGCATAGGCTGTAAAGAGTGCCATTCTCTTTTTTAACAGGTCTCAGAAGTGGAATAAAAAATAACTGCTGCCCGACTAGATAAAAAACAACAACAGTAGCACTGTGGAGGTGTCATGGGATTTTACACAAAAATCCCTGCTGATAGGTTGAGGTTTTTTTTTTCCCCCCGCCATTAGAGGGAAAGAGAAGACCAGAAAATTAGAGCAAACCCACATACCTCTACTCTGTACAAATTACTGAGGATATGTGCACAGTATTTATTTGGGCATGTGATACCCGGATGGTGAAATTGTGCACCTGGTGACGCAGCAGGGGACAACGCGGAGCAGCCAAAGGGTCAGCGGCCCAGGGGAGAGCGGCGCGTTGGGCTACGAGCCAGCGCAGCCGCCCCCACGGAGCGGGGGCCGCTGGCTGCCTGGCGCACGTGGCAGAAAGATCCTGCTGTCCTTCACTACAGCTCACACGGGCTGTGTTTGGGATTTTAGCACGAAGAATAACTTTGGTTTGTAAGAACAAGAATTTTCATTCCAAGTTTTACTGGGGATTGATGGCTGGTCCCTTTGCTATTTATCAAAAAGACACTTCACAGCGGGAGTGCAGTGACCAAATTTAACAGTTAGGCAGTAGTTTTTCTAGTGCCAGTATTTCATAAACAAGCCGGGGAACAATACCTCTTGAGCAGGTATCTAGCTGGCTGGAAAACTCAGCCAGAGAATCATTTTATCAGTGCCAAAATGGGAGGTTGCAGTGAGCACTATTCCCTGGGTTATGTCCAAAACCCAGCGCTACTCAATAGTTTTCAATATTGACCGGGGTGATGGACTGGCAAGCATGCTTTTAAATTCACAGACAGCATCAAACTGGGGAGGACAGCCTGGCATTATAACCAAGCCTGACAAATTGGAGAAACAATCTGGGAGAAAAAAAAAAAAAAAAAAAAAATGACGATGGAATTTCATAAAGGCGAGTGCCACATTTGACACAGACAGAAATAATCAGTTGCACAAACTCAGGACGAGGGACTACAGGCTAAGATGCAGGTCCCCAGGAAGGTATCCAGGGAGCGATGCAGCACAGAAGCTATTGAGAGAAAGGCAGATAATCTAATCCTCTAGGGAGGACTGCAGTCCTCTCTGCAGTGTTCTGCTTCACAATAGGAAAGCCTCGAGAAAATACTGCACCAGTGTCAGACACTGTGGTGAGATTCACGGCAGAGCTGTACTTGCTGGGCAGATTCCAGAGGAGCCCAGTGAGAATAACCAGTGTGTTAGAAAATTTGAGCAAATATGAGCATGAACTATCTTGAATAGGGTTTATACTGGCTAGCAGGAGCACATTTTGGCTAGGATAGGCACATGCTAGCCGTAGTCAAATACATAAAATCTCTCAGATGTAGAAAGGTTTTTTCTTTTTTTTCGGTGTGTGTGATAAATAGAAGCAGCAACAGTTTTAAGCTTCAGCAAGAGAGTGCTCAGGAGGTTTCTACAAATGTCTAACCTGCACCGTTCTCCGCAGCGAAGCCCTGCACAGGCTGCACAATCTCTGCAGACAGTCTTCATCGCTAGAGATTTAAGAACTCGTGTCAGAAATGAGCAAGTAGAGTTAATCCTGCCTTGGAGCTACAAGATGAGCTAAGTGCCCTTGCAATTTCTTTTAGCCTTTAGGTTTTTGGCAGTCTGCAAGTAGGGCAGTCAGTTACCTTGGACATGAAAACAGGGCTTTGGTCTATGAGATCCTATCTGTGAGTGTAATTATGTGTCATCTAACATGTGCATCTCATAATGGGAAAAAGGATCCTGATGGTAGAGGTAAACTTCAAAGAAAAACAACAGAACTTTGCGTTCCCAGTTGTGTGAGTCTGCCTCGCTTTTGCAAATATAACCCTCTAAGTAATAACATATAGAAGTGGAAGAAAAAAAAAGGAAGGTAAAACAGAAAACCAGGATTTGCTTAGAATTCCCTCCTTTTGTCACACTTTCAGAGGTTTATGTGAACCATAGGTGGCTCGCTGTCACTTACGCAATACACAAACTGTGGTAGGTTAAAGTCCCACTTACAAAATAAATATTTTCCATTATTAGACAGCTCTAATTTCGGGGAAAGGGCTGGTGACACAACCTGTAATTTGAACTTGTCTTTATCTTTGAAATTGTCAAATGTTGACTTCTTTTCAACCTCCCATGCAAATAGTTCCTTCCCTGTGAAGACTGCCAGGCCATTAATCATCTTGATTATGATTCAGGACTCTAAAATGAAGCACAATGGATAACATAGTACTAGGAACACTAGTTCTCTTAAGCGCTTATTTTGAGCACAGGAACACACTTCTCATAACATTTCTTTCTTCATTTTAAGCTTTAATCAATGTCATGCTGACCCATGCTGGTAGAAGACTAGTATGCATTATACAAACATAATAGGTGAAAAGACTGTCATAGCAGGCAATTAATGACAGAGAAACACTGAATGGAAATTATTCCCTGATGTATCCCTTCTGAAAACTGGGTAGTACAAGGTGGAGTCAGCAGCGATATCCGTAACAACGGGGATCATCCTACTATTCAGTCCCGTTTTCCATCATATAGGATTGAACTAAAATGAGGATTCACTTCATGTAACTTTATATTCCTGCAGTATATGTCTACATCTGAACTAGTGATCCATGCTATTTTTAGAGACAATGGAGACAACAGGCACTCTTACCGCAGAGTTCATTTCTCCATGATGAAAGAACATCAAAAGGGCTTGTTTTTTCCACTCTTTCTCTAGATTTAGACAGGTCTCAAAGTCTGGATTTATACAACTACAGTGACAACGTTCTGTGAATTCTACCCTTATTACTGATATAACAAGTCATCGAGACAGCTATGTAGGTGTTGGATGTCCAACTTAGCTGGTTGGTACTGACAGGGATACAAAAAAAAGGCTTCTGCAGGTAAAATTTACTCCTCCTTTCACTATGAAGTCTAGCAGTCTAATGTCACTTTTCTTATTCCCAATGGACTGTAAGTTTTTTAGGAGAGGCACTAAGGCTTTTCGTAAAGTGTTTTTCACAGACCACTATTTGCCAATTGCATATAATCTCAACTGATTTAATATCATGGATCAACCCTTCAACATAACTTCATTCAGAGCCTACTTTTAGATTAACATTATGCCTACAAAGCTCGACCTCCTCAGCCGTGTCTCAGAAGGCAGGCAGGAACTTCCCCCTGCAAGGGCATGAGAGCCGCCCTGAGAGCTGTAGCTGTCTTTACCTGAGCTGGAAGCTACAGAGAAATTTAGCCCTGCAGTAGTTGGCATAATGTTCTTGACATTTCTCCTTACATACAAAAGCTGCTCACTTTTAGATCTAGTTTAAGAACAAGTAAAAATATGTGCAAATACATGCATCTACACAGATAAGGCAAAAATGCGGAGTCAGATTCTTCAGGTCCTTTATAGCACAGTATTAATGCAATCCAGCTTTATCATATTTTGATTCTCTATGAACCAATGCCCACAGCACAAAGCTGGTCTCCAGCATAAAGCCAGCTTTCCATGCTTAATATTCCCACAACTTGCATGAAAAATCATTGGAAAAGCTCTATAGCTGAGATACTGCTGAACAGAACCAATCATCTGCCTCATTTCTGATGTTTAGTGCTTGCTAAGAAAGAATAGTGCTCTAAGAAAGAGTAGACATTAGACCCATGCCAAATTTTCTCTGAACTATATGAGGTAGAGAGGGGCAATTAATGGGACAGCCCTGCATAAAGGTGAGCACCACTGCCTGACCAAGGCTCTTTGCAGATTTTTTACTACACAGCCACACTTCTAATATTTTGCGGCATTTCTGAGTATCTCTTCCATAACAACACCGTTTCTATCCTGTCATTCGAAGAGTAGACCCATGAGGCAGGTAATTACTCCCTCATCTCAGAAAATGAAAATACTTCAGGTACCTCACCTGGCTTTAGGTAGCTTGATTTTTGAGACAATGGGGCTAAACAATATCAAAAGCAAGTACAGATTTTATATCTTTCTACCTATTTCTGCTGAAGATACTCATACCTTACCCAGCACAAAGTAAGGTCTTGCCATTTAAATTGTGTGCTGTTTTCAGACTCCTTAGGAGTGTCTGGTCCCATCTCTCTGGCTTTGGACTTTGTGCTCACACTGCTGTAACAGATACTCTATCTGAAACCCCCAAAAGATACTTAAAAGACCCTGAGTATTCACTGTAATCATTCCACAAAAGGTGAAGATCAAAGAAACCTCCCATGCTCTTCATGCCTGGAGTAACGGCCACTTAGAATTGCTCTCTTAAAGAACTGACAGATTCAGTATGTGCTGAATGCTTGAAGAAAACAAAGATACAGTCACAAAACATACAAAGCAAGCACAAACAAAAGAAAAAGAAAACAAAACATTCTGTGCAGAAGTCTTAGGATCCTCACTTTCTAATAGGGAATAAAGACAAACCAGAAATGTGTTTCTGTAGTGTATGTTTTAGTCAGGTATTTGCTTTGATATTCACAAAGAGCTATAAAAAACTGCATGTCAGTATTTCTCACAAAGCATGTTTACCGCAAATGAATCCGTACCCCAAGTGTACACTCAGGGAAGATAATTGCAACGCAGTTAAGAAGCTTTACACACATTCGGATTTACACCGATACAAGTGGAGAGCTGAGTTTGTGGCTAGACTGGTGCAAACGCGGGAACGCAAAGCAGTGCTTGTGTTCATAAGGCACACGTGCACTGATGGCTCTGCTTAACTGACGTGTGCAATACAAGCTCCACTGATTTCATTAAGACACATGACACAAATTGAAGGTTATAAATGTTTTCAGAGTGTGTTATAAATGTTTTCAGAGTGTGATTAATTGCACTGCTAACATGCTTAATGGACAGTAAACCAGACTTGTGGATCTGGCCTCAAGTCTTTGATAACAGCTTTAAAAAGTAGCATAGTAAAATTAACGTTAGCATTCTTATGGTATCCACTCAAGGAAATAAAACACCTTCTTAGAACATCGTAAGGTTTTTCAGCAGAAGTTATCTGTAAGTCTGTGCAGATTCAAGCCACTGACCCAGAAGCAAAAGTCTCCATACCAATTATGAGCCCCTCGAGCCCGTCAGTCCTCCAATCACCCTTTCATTTCTATTTGCCGTATCAGTTTCACTTTGCAGTGGCTCAGATCTATACAGTTTTTCACATCTTGAGCCTCTTTCATCAATTACAATTTCTTTTTTCAGCGGTTTTCTGAGCCTTTTTCATTGATTTCAACCCTTTCCACATCGCATCAGCCATTAAAGCTCACGGTGCCCGCTCTCCTGCCCAGCACGCCTCCCGCGGGGTCCTCCTCCTCCGCAGCAAAGCAGCAAGCCTTCCCCCCCGCAGGAACACAGGCACAACTTGGAAAGGATTTCAAACATTTAAGGGTTTTTTACAGGGGAAGCAGTTTGCTTTATTTATGAAATTGAGCTATTTGAGTTCACAGCATCAGCCTGTAGATTCTGAAATCTCTGAAAGATAATGAATATTAGGGGCAAAGAGGGCTGCTAATAGCAGGGAGGGCAACATCCCTCCCGAAGAGGGAGTAAACATATTGAGAGAAGTCGTTTTTTCCACAGAAGTGCATAAAAACATGAAGAATTAGTGTTAAAGTACAGCCAGATGGGCTCTATTCAGAACTTGGAGGGTTATTATAAAGCAGAAAGGAAGAATTCAACCAGGTATTTTAAATGCATGAAACCTTGACATAAGCCATAGATCAGGGACAAGAAGTAGGAAACAAAAATCTACAGCATGCCCGCTGGGAGCACCTGAAAAATTTATGCATGTGATGCCTGATGGATTCAGGTTCCGGTTTTGCGCTGCAGATTTAGCAGTGTCATGTTGCAAGCAGGGCAAGCGATCTGTGCTGTTGTTGAGGCATCACTCAGAGCCAGGGCTGCGGACAGAGGTCTGTTCTGCTCCAGGAGCAGCACTGCTTGACCCCAGGCCTGTGCTGTTTAGTTGTCCTCTCTTCCCCTCTGCCAGCATCCTCTGCCCCACACCACCCTTTCCTGAAAGAGCCTCAGCGTAAAATGCTTTTTAGCATAATACAAGGCCTCAGTGCCTTGAATCAGTCCTCTGGGTAAGACCTGCAAGTGGTGCAGGTCTGCAGGTTCCCCTCTCTTCCTCACCCCAGTCCTGGGAGTACTGTCTCACACTGTGCTTTGATGTGGAAAGACCTGAATTCAAATCTCCTATTTCCCTGGATGAAAGCCCAAGATCTATAGCAATAAAAAAAGAGTGAATCCTAAACCTCTCTTTCTGGAGGAATACAATTCTGCCTCCCTGGCAAGGGCGTTTGGGACTCACTAGCCAGCCAGGATGCCTAGGAGAACTAGGCAAGGCATCAACAGCCCAGGCACCTATAAAAATACCAGGTCAAATACCAGGTCAAATAAATACAAGTCACTTATTTCCAGGGTACAGGAAACACCTGAACTGGGCATTTTGGCTTACAATTTTGTATTAAAGTAGCTAAATTTTGCCTAAATCCTGCCTTAGGCACTGAAGTCCTTTCTTGATCTAGCCATAAGAACTTACAAAGTAACCTGGACTCACAGATGCTATACATACTATTCCCTTATGCTATTCCATTTCCCTGCCTGATGGAAATATTACAGATTTACAGCTGATTTAAGGCAGTAAGGGATCAGAACCGGATCCAGGCAATATTCAGAACTACCTTCAGGGCCATGCAAACATTGATTTCATAAAAACCACCAGTGTGCAATGTACCTGGTAAACACAGAGAAGAGGAAGTTGGGAGTTACCCCTTCCAGCGTATATATTATCTTCCTATTAGAGATGGTTCTAAACCTCACTTTTATCTCTGAAAGTCCCTGACCTCTGGCGAGTTTCAGATTCCAATTTTAGATCCGCATCTGAATTTTGCAGCTGGTCCCTCCATTCGTAATGAGCCAAGTCAGATCTGAATACATCCAAATTAGAGGGGAGTATCAAACTCTGGACTCACATCCGAGCTGTGTGGCAGAGGCCTCTTCCTAATGCTCACCGCGTACGCACAACCACAGCCCGCAATTATCTATAAAAATCACAGATCTTTTTTCGCAGTAAACCCAGGTTATCTTGCACCAAATAGTTATTAGTGATATTCAGTGTAAGCTGTCAGATATATTAGCAGTGTTAATACAAATTAATCAGTCTAAGTGTCTGTCGTACCAGAGATCTATGATTCATTAATGGGAGGAGATCAGATCTGCACACTGACAACATCTACTGGAAGTGAATAAAAGAAAAGCTGTTGTTCCTCTATGAATTTGTCATCTGCTTTGCCAATTCTGTGGGTTTTTTTTTTTTTTTTTGAATGACTACATCAAATGCTTTCCCTAGAGAGAAAAGCAAAGTTGAGTTGCTCCTCCCATTTCTATTTGCAGCTTTCTTCCCCTAATGTCAACTCCATCTGTCTTCCCCAAAACTTAATGTCTTTTGAATAGTCTATTTAATCACTTGCAGGTTTGTCCCCTTGCTTGGCTGTGCTCTGCCCTTCATCTGTCAGCTTCGGCATTCGCCCCTCCGAGCTCGCGCCCAGCCCATCCTCACAACACTTTCTTCCTTTTCAGGACATTGCATTTTATAGGTCATTCTTCCACCGCCCTGCAAGTGCTCTGGTTCCCCCCAGTGTGACCCATTTCTGCCTGGGAGGCAGTGTCTTTGCAAGTGTGTGCATCCTACCTCCTCCCTAGCTTTGCGCACCAACCGTTCTCCTCTGCTTTCTGCGATGCCCTTAGAGCCCATTCTAGTGGCACCTTTTAGCTTATAGCAAGACCTTTCCCTCTGATTCACTACTTGGAATAGAGAAACACTTAACATAAGAGTTAGTTTCTCTACCAGTTGCAGCTCTTTGTTTTGCTGGTGGTACACAGTTGCAACACTGAGCGTTTAAGAATAACAGCTGATCATTTAACGATCATTCCAAATTATTAATTTTTTGTATCAAAAATAAAAATGCAAGTAGTCTGCATTCAACTCCATTATTTTCCTGAAACTGACTCTCTTACTGCACTCATATTTATAAGGGAATATTAAGACTTTCAGTATTCATCTTCTTTATGCATATATGTATATGCTAAACAAATATTGTTCTTCCTCCTCAAATTATTAATAGCTGCAGAGCAGTATATGGATGGTCAACTCATATGCAAATCTTTATGACTGGAACACCCCTGACATTTCTTTCTGCCTGCTATAACAGACTCCCCATGATATCATAATTTTTCCAGGTACTGTAAGGAAAGTCAACTAAATATTTTCCTAAATAAGCAATCTTCCTTTTACTTTCACTACCTGCTTTATCAGCCTCAGTTCTTATGTTTAGTTCAGCATGTGCTAGAAGAAAGCAGCATATGTATGAATAGCCAACCACATGTGTCAGTCACATTTCAAAACAGGTACTGCTCTGTTCTGGAGATATTCCCTCCAGGCCCTGCCTACACAGATGTATTTACAAAGACAAGAATTTGTGTCTCTGGAGAATCTAATCCAGGTTTCACTAGTTTTTAATCTCGGCACAGAGTATACCGGGATATGATTTGAGAATTTTGTTCAGACGTAGCTGGTAAAGCCCAGGTTTGGTTTGTGATGTTCTGCCCATGCAGAAACAAGTGTGTGATGCTGCTCTCCAATAGCCAACTCTAAGGAAATTAGTAAAGTTCCTAAAACTATCAGTTACAACTGCAATGATAGATTTCTCTTCCTCAGCTGATCTAGCATATGGGGCTTATATCTGGAGGGATCAAAACTATGCACCATAAATATTTATGGACTATCCAATTGCTATGATGGTTGCCTCCAGAACCCAGTTCCATGAAACTTTGGTTTGATGCATTTCCACGTGCTTGAGGCATAATATTTACCCATTGTATTAGAATTTACCTTTGATCATAAAATCTCACCTTAACTTTTAAAGGGAAGTACTTAAAATAGTTTGTTGTCTTACACCATAAAGAAGGTGAGAGGTACACAGTTGAAAGCCATCATCTCTTTAGCTTATGGACCAGCTTCAGCGTCAACTCTAGCTCTACTGTGACCTGAAAATGACAAAGACTCAGATTCCCAAACAAAATTTTTGGGCAGCTGCAGCCTCATGAGCTTGTTTGACACATCAGCTATGCAAAACAACTGAGTTCCTGCTGCAGGATTTATGGCCAGGCTTTCAAAAATGCTGAAACTCCAACATGCTGAGCTGTGTGCAAAACGGTTATTAATTCCCATTTGACAATTGTTGCTTGGAACAGAAGTCTTCAAAGCAACCTGTTTACTGTCAAAAGTGCCTCCTGCTAACAATGCTACGTGTCTTTGGTTGTCCACAGAAGGAAAGAGCACGGGAAGAGCATGGGCTGGCCATCCCCTGACACTCATCAGACCTGCGTCCCCTCTACAGCACACAATAATATTAGAGAGAAGAGTTATTCTCTACCAGAATAATTGCTCAGCCTGACCTTCTCATACACTTGTTTTTCAGAACTGTCTGTACTTGACTAATTACAGTGTACCTAACTCATCAAAGTTTAAAAAAAAAAAATTCTTCCAAAGTTTTGCTTTCTGATATGCATCATACCTGGTAACACCCAACTATTACGGAATCAACTGCTGCTTAGCTATAGTTTTAAAAGGTAATTAGTTAAAGGATTGCAGCAATTCGAGGGCCCCTGCCTTTTTCTTCTACAAGTCTGTTTATGCTTTGTTCTTGTGCTTTTAAAAGCTCTTCTGGCTAAACAAATAGGTCAATTCAAATTCACATAAAAACAACCTCTATTTATGGGCTTTATTTCATGACTATTAGAAAAATAAGCAAGCAGAAAATCATGTCAATGATTTCAAAAGTGAAATAAAATGTAGTTGTCTCCTGCCCGTCAATGAGAATGGTTTTGTGGAGGTCATGGAAGGTAGTGCTTTTTACTAGAGGAAGGAAACGCAGAGCAAAGCACTGTCAGTGTAACCACCCGCACCAGCAGCAGAAGCCAAAATGCTCTTCTTTTCACTGAAAGGTGTTAATCACCAGGCAGCAATTCCACATGATCTAAGGACGAGTCCAGCATGAAGCCTGCGTCTAGCACAGCAGGGCTGCATCTCTGCCAAGGCTCCCACCAGTCTCCTTCCTCAGATCTTGATTTCAGCCTCCTGAAAGAAACTCCATCTCAAGCCAAAGCACTCTAAGGAGCTGAGCAGTGTTCATGTATTTTATTAGTTCAGGTAGATAAGAGGGAGCCAGACTTCCCTTTCCCCTTCTCTGCCAGCTGCCTTTTCAAACAGCTTCTCCTGTTCTGGCAACAAGACATAAGCTCTCGGTCAGGTGATAGTAACAAACCTGATGAGTCTTTCTGTGTCGCATCACCCTTCCATCATGCTCACCAAAAAGTAATCTTGGAAATGCCCAGTAGTTTGTCTGCTTTCTAACTCTAACTCTTAATGCCTTAATATGAGGCCACATATTCAGATTAAACATCCAAATTACTGCAAACTCAGCTTATATTAATCATCCAGACTGAAAATGTTGTGACAAGTGTTCTCGCTAAAAGTTTAGCAATTCCTTTGATAGCTAAAGAGAGCCCCCCACTTAGTTCCTTTTCATAAAAAACATTAGCAAACCAGAACATTTTAAGATCACGTCATGTAGTAGCACAGTTTGGGGCCGAATCTAGTTTTACCATACGTCGGGTTATCAGTGCAGGGTATCTAATGTTAGGAAACAATCCATCCTCCGGATTTCATTGAGAGTTGCTATTGCTTTTAAAGTCATGTCAAAAGGGAGCACATTCAACTGTCAATTCTCATTTTCTCTTGAGGCTTTACTTTCTGAGAAAAAGGAAGAATTTATTTTCACCAAGGCTGAACCCAGTTTAGAACTTTTTATCCGATCTTTTGGGGTTTTCTCCATCCTTTGATTTTCCTGTACTAAATGCATAGTTTTGATACACAGAATAAGTCACCAGAAGTAAAAAACATGCATGACAAACATTTTTCTCTCTGGACATGCTTTTATCTCACAACCTGTAGTATATGTTTTAAAAAAGTCAGCAAGTAGTTGTTCTGAAAACACAATATTAAGGGCTAGGAAATACCCTTTAAAAATCTTAATGATAGTTTAATAATTGTTAGTGCTTTCAGATATAATTGACACCTCTAGTTCATTAGAGTACTGTCTTCAGGATAATTTATTCCATTTGATATAACACTCTGGCCAAAAAAAAAAAGTCACCTTTTTTTTTTTTTTTTAATATCCACATGCAAAGCTTTTTCCTTGCTGATATGTCATAAAACATTCAATACAAAGCATCAATACTTCATTAGGATTGTCTGATCCATTAAAATGCAGATCAGGAACTTGATCAAAGTACCCTTTTATGGATATAAAATTGTAGATTGTAAGAGTCTTTTAGAGTATTCATCTCATGGATGAAATGTACCCCTACAAGCAGGGAACACTGTGTCACTCTAGATACACCTAATTGCCATTTTGAGAATATGGGACTGAAATGCTGCACTGGCTTGGGCACCAGCAAACTAGCTCTTGTGGGGCTGAGAGATGTTCAGGCTATAATTAGTGATCCCAAATCACCCAGCTCTCCGCAACTCATTTATTCTCACTCCTGAGGACTCTACAAAACTGGCATCTGAGCAGGTGATGCCACCATCAGGTAGCACCAGCAGCCCATTCCCAGTCTCTGTCAAGGGCCTTTTGGCTTCTCTCACACTTCCCAGGACTGAAGGCAGCAGTAAGATGGCTCTGGTGCTAAAAAACCAATTACTGCAGCCAGCTACCAGCTTTTCCCATCGTGGTCCAGAAGGAGACTTCACACTTCATGCTGAGATTCCCATTCAAAAAATATTGGATTTTATCATTGAGCATATGATGTATTCATGCATCATAAATGTGACCCTCTCCAGAATGATTATACTACACTGTACTGTTCTGTATTACCATATTGCCCAATCCAGACCTATAAAAAGGTTACACCCTTAGTCAAGGATAATCAGCTACCCAAATAAGGACACAAACCGCTGCTCTACAGAAGGATCTAAGACAGCAGGTCACAAGCTGAAAACGAATCAATAATACCATATCATTGTGGGGAAAAGAGCAAACATCTTGCTGAAATGCAAATAGTTTCTACTAGAAGTATGGTCTGTAAGTGAAAGGCCCCTTCAGACAACTCAACTTTGGGAAGCCTTTAGCTGGAGTATTGTGAGCCATACGGGACACTAAAGGGTTCAAAAAATATAGACGAATTGAAGGAATCTAAACGTAAACAACGAAGATTTTTCTTTGACTTGAAAATACTACCTCTAAAGGAAGACTGAAGGAACTGGCAGTGGCTCATCTGAAGACAAGACACCGGAGGTAGACCTTACAATATTCCTTATATACAAAAAGGGCTGTTTTAAGAGGAAAGGGAATCATCTGCATTATAAAGTGCAGCATGATAGATCTGAGTGAAAATTAACAGGAAGGAAGTTAAGCACTGGAACAGAGAGGGGATTGGCATAAGGAGAATGCAGTAGCTCTGTCCTAGAGCTTTGTAGGAGAAGGTAGACTACTTTCTAGGAGAGTCTTTGCAAGGGCAGTTGACCATGTAGGGGAAAACACTCGAAAGTTCCTTTGATTTAACAGGGAAAACAAAGATGGAGAATTAAGTCCTTGCCTTCATTAGCTTACACTACGTACTGTGTCCATCTGGTAGTGCTTAGCTACACTGAATTTGTGCAGCCGAGTACCAAGTATACTAAATATGTTCTGCCTCAACTCAGTTTTACTTAGGCTACATATAGCAAAGTTCACCATAATGGCACAAGGACAATGGAGACTGGATAACAGAGGTATACGTTAAAAGTTGGAATTAAAATATCAAAACATTATGTAGTTTGATCACAACAAAATAAATAAATAAATGAATAAATAAATAAAGCACTAGCTCAAAGATGTCCCTTCCACGAGGGAACAGATAAAAATTCTATTAAAACAGAATTTATTCTCTTGGATAGACAAGTGAGGTTTTTGCCTTAGAGGATACTGAAGTATAGAATGTGTCAGTTATGGCCTTATCCAAAGCCCTTAGCCGTAAAAATATGACTTCACATTTATTGTTAGGGCAGACAGATCATTGATAACACATGTCCCTTAAGTCCCAAAGGATTCCTGCCAATTTGGGAAGATTAAAGTTCCTCCAAGGATTTTTCACTAAGCTGAGATTAAGGTAATCACAAAGACATCCAGAGAACCAGTGTTTTATGGTATTTCTCTACTACAGGGAACTGATCATTTCATAACAAGTCATAACAAGATGCTACAGCTTTGCGTCTCTGAACCCAGCTAGTTCCTTTCCATGTTTTCAGTGTGAAGAGCAGAAGCTGGACAGGAGAGGTCGTAAGGGAGGTATGTCCCTTCTTTGCAGCTCCAAGGTCCAATTACACAGTCTTTTCTCAAGGGCTATTCCAAAAAGCCTCCTAAAATGCAGACTGTTTATCTTGGGAACGCACTCATTTTTGCAATCATACCAGCATTGTGACATAGTCCTTGGAAAGACACAGCCATCAGTCATCATATTGATTCATGAAGGCATGTAATGAACGTCAGAGAGTCAATCTCACTTTGTTCCTGAAACGGGAGCTAAGGCCATGTCCACAATTATTAACACTCCCAAAGATTATAGCCGGTTAGAGAGGAAAGCTTGGCATACGTTCTGCTATTAGTGCCCCCTTACTCACTTTTGAAGGGAAATCTCCTGAAGTAATTGGAAAAAGCATCAGCCTTGACAACTACAATAAAGTCCACAGGGCTTCCTAGTGACTAGTTAAGTAATACGAAGGATCAGTTTAAGGTCCCAAGACAACAAATTCGACTGCAATCATGAAACTGCATGAGATAATACAAATTGGAAAAAAACATACAGACCCCATGTTCCACTTATGATATGAAAGTTTTCTCAAAACTGGAAGCACCCAAGTAGCTGTCTAAAGTTTCTTCTAAAGTACTTCTTGCACAAATATGAGGAACTAGTTTCAACAGACCCCATGGCATAGTTACTCCTCACAAAAAGAAAATAAAGCATGAACTTCTCCATTCCTATCCAACTATTCAGCAACATCTAATCAGTGAAACCTAATCATGAGCACAAAAGCTGTTCAGACCTGAGCAAGCACTGCATCTGACACAGACATCTGTGGCATCTTCCCAAAACAAAGATGCACAGAGACCCAGCAGACAGGCACCAGTCTATACCGCCACATGCTCCTCCAGCCAAACACCCCAAAATACAACATACTAGAAGTTTATCGTCACTCTGAACCTCAGCATAGCAGCTGAGCAGGAAAACAGCTGGCCAACAACAGTCCCATGGTGGATGAACAAGCACAGAGATGACATAGCCCTCCTTAAGGACAAGATCTTCAAGAGTTGTCAGAGGTCTCCTTCCAAAACAGGGTGAATACTACTGCCCTTAGGTAGTTAAAAAGAAGCTGCATCAAAACATAGCTTTCTTATGAAGGAAGAAATCTCTCTTTTTTTCCTGCGGTGTTGAAACCTTGAGAGCACATTAGATGTTAGACCATTCTTTCACTCAATATCATTTTTCTCATAATTACTAATTCCAAAAGTAATCTCTTCAAATTCAATATCTGCCTCTTTCCCCCCCTACTCCTCCCCCCCATAATGTTTCCTCTGGAGAGTTGATAATGTTGGATCTGTCATGACATTCATTTCCATGGCAACAAATGGTGATGCCGTAAAGAGCGTTTTAATTCAAGGACAGAGTGGTAGAAAAAAAAAATGGTTGTGAAAAAGAATTCTTCGTCAAAGACAAATATCAAAGATAATTGCAAAGGGAATATAGAAAATTACTTGCTAAGTTAATTTTCTGTTATATACATAGAAGTTCCCTTCTCTTCACAAAGGACATACTCACCTTGAAATTCTGAATGCTAAGAAATAAGCTTTATGGGTAGAGGTGATTTAATATGCTAATATTTATCTCATTTTCCTTGATTACATGACATGCATCTTTTTTCTTATCAGCTGATAAGCTAGTTTATATTAAAATATGCGTGGAAGATGCTATGCCTGATTATTCTCAGTGGCATCTGCATATTTCAGTAGGCTATGGGCTAACACAATTTATGAGAGCAGAAAACAGACACATTTATAATGACTTCCAGCTTGATGGATTTCAAAGCCCCTTACAAACCGGTCTGATCCAAAGGCCAGTTAAATCTATGCAGCTTTGCTTTATTACTGAGTACTGTCTGCTTAGGGCTTAAATCCTCTTTT
>VZSV01000131.1:1786679-1798881 GCA_013398735.1 Nothocercus julius
AGAGGAGAGGGAGAAGGAGAGGAGAGGGAGAGGGAGAGGGAGAGGAGGAGGAGAGGGAGTTTTACTCTCCTTGTTATCATAAGCACCTATTTACCTTCCTCATTCTTACTGAAGGTAATTTTCTCTCTTTCAGATTAGAGATAACACAAGGTTGGGTCTTTCTGTTTTTTTAATTTTCCAGGGCTCCTGAACAAGACTGACCTTCTGGGAGAGCACGTGTTTCAGGAATGGGGAACTCACCCCAAAGAACAAGTTGTTCTTCAAGGCCAAGAGAAATGCTTCAAACAGCAGGATGTGGGACACAGGCTGAAGGAGACCCAGCCCTTTATTTGCTTTGCACAGTATTGCACCTTAATCAGGTGAGAATATATTATGGCCTGATCCAGGCCCTCTTCTGTATGTGAAAATAAGCAAACAGGTTCTCTGGCACCAATAGCACCACTAAACTTTCTGCAAAAGGATACTGTCAAAGCCTACGAGAGTTAAAAAAAAAAAAAAAAAAAAAAAAAAAAAAATTAATCCTTTTGATGTCAAGTGTTCAGTTTTGACACTAACAAATAATGCAACAAGCAAAACAAGTAAGAAGAGGAGGACCATCATTTGGGTTAATTTCCCCAAACTATGTTAATATCTTCAACTGTGGTTTAGTGCATCAGGACTTAGCAACCAACATGCAGAACTGCAATGTAGCTCTCAGAATAAAATACACAGGTATGTTTTTTTCCTAACAATTCAAAATTAAACAGAGCTGGAAAACATAGTTTACTCAGGAGTCTTACTGTAATCACAACTTAGAGATTTTTGTCAAGCTTTTAGCTATGAAAAAGCTATGGTATAATTCATGCTCAAAAACAACACTAAGAAAACATTAATTGTGTGATACAAACTAAGAAAAGTAATAAAAGGAACCAGTAAAAAAGCATATATTGTACAACATCTTTTTTTTTAACATTTAGGCACAACAGGATATCTACTTAAATTCTTTCTTAATATGCCCTGCCAGAGAATTAGAGGGCACATGGCAGGGTTCTTCCCTGCTGTGCTTTTCCTTTCATAACGCTTTGTATTTCAGGCTTCACGTCTTTCTAATATCAGGTGTTGTGTTTCCAAATTCACCTCTCTCTAAACATCACAGAAATAAGAAAAAGCATAGAGAAATTGTCCGATTATTGGAGGTAAAATTTAAGCCTGACCTTTGAAGTATCGACGAACTGAAAGGGGACGGATGGATTAGACGGGCTGAAGAATTTCTAGGGAAGCTTGCTGGAAATTTTATTTAACTGTAAATAGATTGTATTTCATAAAATGCTGTGTAAAACAGTCCTCTGTGAAGCTAAAACTTGTCTCGTCACACAATGTCTCACCGCTCACTAAGCAATAAAAGCAGAAATGACAACCATATGAGATTATATTACGTGGAGCAAAATAGTTTGAACTCTGATTGCAAATTCATTTTTATGCTCTTTCTAATGTATTTCATCTTCCCAGTAATACATTCTTTTAAAATATTCATTTTTATCATCTACTGCATCTATTGTAAAGTGTAATGATTTACAAATAATGGAGACACTTGCATATTTGCATTGTTATGAGCTATACAAATATTTTAAAGCGTAATAATGGAGCTATACCAAAAATAATACTTAATATTATGATACCAATTATCAATAATAACAATCTAATTTTTCAGAATAATTTGTCTCTTTTCTCATTAAAATCGCACTTCCATGAATATTTTATACATGGCTTTTTTTTTTCTTAGCCCAGTGGTTTCTGTTGTGCTTAACAGTGAATGGGTAAATAATTATTTGTAGGGTTTGAAACAGAATCAATATCCACCATATCATAATAAAAAAAAAAAAAATCTAGAGAACTGTGTGTTCCTTTCCTTAAGCCGAAAGAAAAATCATTTTGAAATTTCTTGTAAACTGAAAGCACTGGAAAGAAAAACAAACAGCAAAACAAATCCAAATGTCTTTCAAGTGATTTTAAATGTCCCATTCTCATTCTGACTTTTTTGCTTTCTATCTGGAAATACAAAAATATTAGAGTGATTTTAATTTACTTATCTCAATGTTTCTCTTACTTTTAATTTTATTGTGTTTTTATTTTTAACTGTTCACCACCAGCAGGTACTAGGAAGAAAATAGTGCCCTTATTATAGCATAGAAATAAATTAGCCTCAGGTTTGTCATGCCTCTTGTTTCCACAAGTTGCATCATTATTTGCATATTGCAGATAGTAACAAAATATATAAAGAATACTGCAATATCCATTTTCTACCAGCTTCCCCTGATGTGAATAAGAAGCCTCTCTGTCCAAAACCAAGGCTTACTTCTCTTCCACCTCATACCTGATGGCCTCTAGTACAGCTGAACTGAAATCAACAGTTTTGCCCCAATTTCAGACTTGTGTAGCTGAGTAGGAATCATGCTTTTAGTCCCTACCTACCAGGGGTGAAGCACCCAAAAATCCGTATAATGGTTTCTGTGGATTCAGAACAAATTTCTAAGTCCCCGTCTCAGACTGCTCCACGCATTTGTCGCAGTGAGCTGTAGCTGGTTCCTCAGCCTGAAGCCCAGGATGTTGCATCCACCATGTCCTTAGTGCGCACATTGTACAGAATCTTGCCCAAAGTGCCTAGACAGGTCATGTTAGCCTCCAGCTGGATGATTCAAATAGCTCAGTTGGTGGCTGCCCATAGGAAAAAGGAGGCTGCATGAGCTTTGCTAAAGCTCAAACGGCTCAGGATATAGGGTATGTCCCAAGATACCATTACACTGAATAAGTAGGGACCATTTTCCCCAGTTTGATCTCAAAAAGGAGGAGATTATCCTGACCCTGTGATCTCTCATTGCCTACCAGTTATTCCACTGCTTTTTCAAAATACGACTTTTGGTTGGAAGGATGGATGGAAGGATGGAAGGATGGAAGGATGGAAGGATGTTTTTGCCTGTGGACACTTGCAGCCCACACAGAGCTGGCCTCAAAACATGACATGTTTGTAACAAAGCTCAGGAGCACATGGAGTGGTCACACTGATGGGCACTCTGTTCATTACCTGATCTTTTTACCAAACCCTTCAGAGTAGTTGCTTAAGATCTGGTATCAGCAACAGGCAGAGCATATTTTGCTCTAATCCAAGGAGGAATGTGCAGTGCAACCCTTGCCAAAACACACATGACCCTCAGAAGCTGCTTCATCTCTTGAGGAAATGTCAATTACATTAGATGCAAGAGAGCATTAACATTTGAGGCAAGAAGTATTAAAAAATATTTAGCAAACATATTGCTAAATAGTTTGCACACATGTTTAATAGGCTAGGAGTAATCTCCCAAAGACTACACGCCTCTGAGCACTTGAGTCTACGGTGCTTATCTTTCCTCCTGTCAAAATCCATTCCAATCTTATTGCTGAGGTGGTGGAAAACAAGATTAATGGTCCCATGACTTTTGGGTTATTTTTAGTCTATTTATGTCACTGAGTTGGAATTGTCTGCTTGTGCAGCGTGAAGTAAAATGATACTTCATAATAAGAAAAAAAAACAATATTTATCTATTAAATTAATCTCAGTATGAGGGGTAACGTACATCAATAATCATTTACTTCTAACAAGCCTCCCACTGCAGCTTTTTGCTGAGATTTTCAAAACAACACAGAGGATTCAGACACTTCATCCTCATTAATTCTAATGCAAGATATGCATCTAAATCATACATCTAAATCCCAAGATTGTTTTGTAATCTCAAGCCATTATTCCTAATGACATGACTTCATGCAATTATTTAAAGATGCAACATAATTTGGATATTTAACAATCATATCTTCTTAAGTTTACTTTCATCATGACAAATGATCAAAGACAATATATCAATACTGCATTATCTGCATAAAATATGTGGAACAACACAAAAGCCAAATGCTTTGTCAAAGCGTTGAATGGCAAAACCCTTTGATCATTTCTACTTAAAGGTGATTATTTAGCAAGACCAGCAGGTCACTGATCAAAACATCAGAGGTGATTTATTTTTCATAGTAATCATTGAATAATTCATTTATTCAAAAATCAGCCTAATTGTTAAAATATTTATTTTGCCTATATTTGACAGCTCCTATATTCTCTTTAATATTTAATATTTCTGATATTTATCTGTGCATAGATTAGCATGAAAATCCATCTGAATTAGCAACCTCAACTTGAAACATTGTAGGTCTATAAAGTTTTGGTCGATAAGTGCTGCAAACAGCAAAGTACATCAATTGTTCAGGTTCAGATAGAGTCAATCTACCCCCCCACACCCCTTCAGGCAAAACAGAATATAAAAATTCTGAGAAAAACACCTGATATCCATGTAATTTTGGAACATTTGACTACATAAGAGATAACCATTATTATTTCACAGCCTATTCTCAAAAAAATGCTTGAGCTTTTTTTTGCCTTAGAGCATTTAATGTCTAAGCAACTACAGGAAAGGATTAATGCCTGAAATATTTCAGCAAATTATCACTACAGTTATTACAAGGAGGTGGTAAGGGTAACCAGGAACTCTCTGGACACAAAGCAAGGCTGCTTCCCATCTGGAGCACCACGGGCAAGCCACAGCTGTATCAGAAAACAGAGAAACTCAAATGTTTTTTACCATTATGTTACACTTTAGCTTTCCTTACTGAATGCTTAAGTCACTTAACTAGTGAAAAAGCTCTTTATGCAGCCTCTGCCCTGCTATTGCCCCTCCACTCTGTGGCGAGGCCAGCAGATTTGCTGTGGTGTAATGAAGGCTTCTCGAGGTAATCAAGGCATTACCATGGTAGGTGATAATAACTGAATGGGAGAGACGTCAAGAGAGTAAGCAAAGCATTTGATCTGACTGTGGTTTTAGAGAACAGAGGAATAAATGAACACTGCATGTCAAAATACTTTGTGCCTTGTAAAGTCAATCCTGGGAAGATGAAAGCTAATGGATGTTACCACATTTAGGCAACTAAGCAAATACATAAAGTGAAAGGGAAGCCGAGGGAGAGACAGAATCAAAGCAAGTCTTTTAAGTGCTTTTCCACGTCTGTAATTAATCAGTGCACCAAACACTGGTGGGAAAGGGTACATCTGATGCATGATCATCTCCACGGCTCCCGCCAGTGGCTCACATGAAGCTTCCAGCTCCAAAGGTTCACTCTAAGGGGATCCAAATGCCAAGCATCGTCCTAGGAAGAGGAGCCCAAAGTCAAAGAGTAAATTCAGCCTGCTGCACATGTGCTTCAGTGAGACATTGCCCAAAATGCCAAGTGCCAATTACGTTAGTCAGAGCAGGCAAAGCCTTAAACAGGGATCCGGAAGAGACAGAAAAGACGAAAGCACAGCTACAAAATAATAGCTTGCCACCCTCCTATTTTTGCATATTGCCTTATAGGGCTTGAAATAAAGCCCACCAAGGGCAAAGAAGTATCCCACCGATTTCACCAGGCATTTGGCCAGCTTTTGATTTTCGCTGCAGAACTCATGCTTTTACGCCTAAAACCCTCTGCTTCCAAACAGGTTCACAAATGTTTCTGTTATGTGGGTTGTTCTGCATTATTGCTTTTTAAGGAATTTCAATGGATGGGATAGAAAACAAGTACCCTCCCGAGTAAAATCATGCAGTAAATCAACAAACACCTCTTATGTTTGTGGTCCAAAGGCTGAATGGTCAAACCTGGGTATTTAACTTCAGGTATTTAAATATGGATCTGGACATGCAAATTGGGGTTCAGACGGGCACCAGCCTGTGCCATGGTAACTCAGATGTATCTGGGAATAGATGCTGTTCTCTGATATGTGAGTTGCTGAGGAAGAAGTGCATAAAGTGAAAATGTTAACTGATATCTATTTGCTGCATGAATATTCACTGTTAGGCTAAAGCACTTCAAATCTTTATTTGCTCTAATTCTCATCAAGGGAACGACAGATAAGGGTTAAGGTCCCATATGGAAACCACTATATCTTTTGCAGGGGATGCTGTGAAAGCCCCTCCAAAAACTCTTCCATAAGAGTTTTCCTTAGGAAAAAGCAATTTTAAGGAAGCAACAGAAAGGTAGATATGATATAATGATGTGATATGATATGATATGACATGATATATAATCCACAGATTTTGGTGTACTTATGGATGAGGTCCAGGCAAAACTGATAAGCATCAAAATCTACAATGGACATTCTGAAAGGTAGTTAAAAAACACGAGATTCACTTTAGTCCTGCTACAGTAGCAATAATATTTTCACAAATTTCACTTGAAGTAGAAAGAAGACCGTGGTTAGGTTTAAGTCAATGGACCTAGAAGTACTTCCAAAAAATATAACTGTGCTCTTAAAAATAATGACTCCATAATGGAGAAAGACTTTTACACACAACAGCCATCACAATATGACTTTCACTGTAAAGAAACCCAGTGCACCAATCAGTACCTTCCAGCTAAGTCCTCGATCTGGAACAACCGTGGTGGATGCAACAAAATCAAGTCAGTTAGAGGCCATGTATCTGTCAACCCAAATTTCCTTTTCCAAATAGGATTGAGCAAAATCGTTAAAACAGATCAATAAAAGACAATTGTGTATCACTGTAATTTGCTTGTTACACCTGATTTGGTTTTATTTAATGTGACTTTATGAAAAATGATTTTAGAAAACATCTTAAAAAAAAAAAACCTATGAAAAATTATTTTAGAAAACACCTTAAAAAAAACCCCTACGTTTCTGCAGGAACTTGAAGGCCTGAGTTCATGTTCATGTGTGTTTAGGCATCATTCTGAAAACCTCATTTTTGCAGAAGTTTTAATTTCTCAGGGGAATCAGGATTTCCTATCCCTACACTCAGCCTGTTAACACAGAATAAATTTAAATACTGGAGGCACAGGTAAGACACACTGGATTTACAGAGGTAAATGTGTGTTCCCTGAAAACCACTCATCCCTATTTCAGCTCGAGGACCTGTGCACTGGTAGCAAAACAAGTAGCTCACTGGGCACTTGCACGGTGAGCAACAGACCTGCCTGGAGCGCTGCCAGCACACCAGGCTTGGATGGGTTCCCACTTGTGAGACTGGACTCAATTGCCACAAGACAGAAACTTAAGTTACAAAATAGGTACATTTGCCTGTACATTGCTTCTGGGGTTGATATAAAAAATGGGAGGAAAGGAGACTGAGCATGTGTGGAAGCTGAGAAATGAACAGTAATGCTACATGTAAATAAATGTCTTATATGCTTTCACTGTCCTTTATCATGTTTTTATGATTACTAAAACTTCTCCACAAAGCCTTCATATGTCTGATAGTGTTCTGGCAAGAACCAGAGGTCAATTAATGTCCTTCCTGGGCCACCTCTCTCTTCATAAGGTACCAGGCATTTGTGCAAAGGTGTACATCACTTGTGCAGCACTTGATTTCCCTGGATGATTTTTATTTCATCCAAGACTCCATCCAAGAAGATGTCTGAGAACAAGAGGAAAAATGAAAGACTCTGTCGTTCACTGTATGGGTGAACATTATCTCAGAAGCTATTTCTATTTGCATTTCGCAGATGCCAGTTCTCCATTTCCAGGGACCCCAATGACCTATAGTTATCCAGAAGTGATTTGCACAGGAAATATTGCCTGCAACCCTACAATCCCAACACTGTGACAGAGAAGAGCATAAGCATGGGGTAGAGAATATGGGAAACACTTATGAGTGAGTGATAGGTTATGTACGCCACTTTCAAGTTACTAACAATATGGCAAGAGGAAGCATCTTGTCTGAAAAAGAGGAGTAAACTTCCTTATTAGCCTTGATTTTTATTCACCTTAAGGCTCTCTGCATCACACTGCCAAAACTCAGGAATTCTTAAAATATACCTAAACTGCACTTGCATTCACTTGAAGACTCCTCAGACCACTTAGAGGCTACAACTCCTGCTAGCCAAGGTAAGCAAGTCCAGGGTCAAAGCTGTAAGTACATTAGACAGTGTTTTGAACTTCCCCACAAGCAGGTATCTTCTATAGATTTTACACCTTAATATCCTTAGTGTTAAGTCAGAATCAGACCCATCCTCTTGTTAACACTATGTAATGGCCCTACATAGCAAGTGACCTACATAATGTCACTACCTATAGCACAGTTATCCTGTTTCACTCTGAAGCTGCATGACTACCTGAATTTGTTATTTCTGCCTTTCATATATTCAATACAGTTTTTCTTTTCACACAATATTCTTTCACCTTCCCTCTGTAAGGTCCAGATCAGTCGTTCAGACCATTGTCAGCCAAAAGGGAGATATTTCAGTACATAGGTCGGTAGGGAGGAAGGCAAATGGGTTTGGGGTTGTCAGTAAAACATGAAAAACAGCAATTTTTTGAGTTTTATCAAAAAAAAAAAAAAAAAAAGCTGTATATCTTCCCCTGTAAAAGTCACACAGCACTCCGCAGCGTCTTCCACAAAGCTTTCGGTATCTTTATTCTCGAAAGTAAAGATGCCTCCTCAAAATGGAACTGAGCAGTGTGCATTCAGCCACAAAGTGCCACTCTGCTCTCTGTACCTCGCCTGCCAAGCTCATTCTCCCAAACTCAGTCTGAACAAGCTGGTTAAGCACATATTCAAGGACAAGCTGAGAAGAACACTTGAAAAAAAAAAAAAAAAAGAAAGAAAAAAGAAAACGAAAAAATGCATCCCATGCAGCAGGAAATGTAAATGTTTCCAAGAGCTGGAGCCAACAAAGCTGCTGAAATATGAGATAACATTCAACAGAGGATCCCTGCATCAGGATCTCATTCTGAATGTGACTTTCATTATTGTTTGTTTTCCATAAAAGAGATGAGTGCAGGGTCAGTGGAGTGACAGTGTCATAAAGACAGAGAAAGTAGGTCTTGGCTCAAATGCCAGATTCAATGTTAAAAGCAGAGAAAAGTCTAAAATCATCCAAAGAGGGCTACAGGTGGTGGCAGGGACTATGAAATACAAAGCAGAAAGGCCAATTTTAAATTGAATCTCATGCATAAAGAATCAAAGAAAAGAAAGCAGAAAAAAAAAAGGCAAAAAAAAAAGCAGCCTCTTCAACATTCACTTTCAAAAGCAAGCTAACAAATTTAAAATTCAGAGTATAAAGCATAACAGGCTTGAGCAGAGTGCTATAGGTGTAGGCAAATCATGTTAAGAATACACTGGGTTCAAGGCTAAACCAGGAGGACAAGTAAGGAGAATTTTTTGGGGAAAAAATCAAACATTTAAAGCCTATCTGATGAGTAATTACCTGCATCCTAGATAAGGATCTTGTGTGTATTTGTTTAACCACTTGACCAAGTAACCTCTTGACCTCACTGCACACCTTGGTAGAAATGTGAAGACCCTCTTTGATTCCTCTCTCCTGAAGGGAAGACTAATATGTTTACATTTTCCTACAAGCCCAGGGACAGAGGTGGGAAAGGCCCAATATACATCTGAATTCCTTGGCAGCTATAGAGCTACTGCTCAAATTTCAAAAATCCTGCCCTGTCACCGCATTGGTAAAGCAAATGTAAAGTTAAAATTACATCTATTTTCTTTTAAACTCTAGGAAAGCACAAATGTACAACATGACACTGTATATGTTGACATACTAGCTGTTACACTAAACTTCCATTTCAGTTTTATGTTTTCCATGCTTTAACTCAGTCCTCCTTTCTTCCAACAATTCTTTGTATCCTGTAACATATTCAGGATAGTTGCTATCTCTTTTGCATGTGTTCACAAAGCAGTTCACACAAGAAAGCTTGTTTTTTATTTGCCTCTGCAGCCCTAGTATAACACAAAACACAAAATAACAAAAACTAATAATAATAGTAATGAAATTAACAATAGAATATTGCCAATAGGAAAGGAGATAGAAAAACCAAAGCATGCATCCTTGATTACACAAATACAAAATTAATGTGCAAATACAGTCATAAATTAAAACATTGAGTTCTGACTACTGTTATTTCTGGAGCTGTATTATTCATTGTTTGCTGTGTTGTACTGAATCCCATTACAGTTTTGTGTGAATTCCCAGACAGCTATGCAAAAATGCTCATTTATCCTGCAAGTTTCATGAGTTTTAGCACATGCTATCATTTGAACCAAATTTTTTTATGCAAAATATATTTTCTCTTCTTTTAAAAATTTTCATAATTCAAATAGGAGGAGATAGAAGAGAATGCAATATAGATATATTAAAAAAAAAGTTTGGTAAATAGTGATTATAAGAAAAAAAAAATGTTTTTCAACATCTCCTTACCTAAAATCTTTTAACAAAACTTTTTGAATAATCACTAGGATAGAGAGAAATCAGCAATTCAGTATTACTGTTTTTCTTGTTGTAAAAAAGGGCTAAATCCACCAGGGTAGATCTTCAGCAGCTGAAATCATCCGCAGATCTATTGGACCTGCCGTATCTCTCACGGCATCACTAGCTGAAGATCTGCATTGTGAATAAGCTCCCGAAGTTGCCAGCTCTGCGCCTGATCCAAGGAGCATTTCTATAAAGCTGCAGTGCAGCCTGTGCTCTGTGCAGACAGCTCCTGCTCCCCACGCACGGAGGGCGAAATTGAGAGGCCATCAAGCACAGTGCCCTTTGCCAATGTGGTGCTATTTCCAAAACACCTGTGCTAAACACCTGACCCACTGTGAAAATGCACGATATTCGGCAGCCTCTGAAATTTTTCATTTGTTACCCACGGTGAGGAAGAGAGGAGGTGAAGTGGCTGCACACCAGACTGAAGGATTTTTAAAAAAAAGCTTACACTGAGACCAGGGATTTTAGCTCCTAGAAAGACCTTTTGATAATCTGCCAGAAAGGCACCCTAGGGCTTCTTCACCTGTCGATCAATGAACCCTTGTTTCCACATTGATATTTAATCACTTGCTAATGGGTCTGAGAGGAAGTCCCAAAAATATCACTGGAGAAGTGTGCTATGAAGAGCTTGGGCCCACAGCTTCCAGGACTTTCCCAGAGAAAACAGGTGAACACTGAGGTTTGCTTGTTTTATAAAATCCAAGCAACCCAACCTCATCCATGGAGAGAGGGAAATACAGTAATAGAAAGCCAAAAAAGGCCATTAACATGAGGCAGGTGACAGTGCTACTGAGCATGTGAAGTTAACCAGTAGACTACCGAGTGTTACTAGCAGAAATAATTTGGCTTTAAACTAGACTGGATTAAGCTATCAATTTGGAGAAAACAGTTGCTTTTCATAAAGAGAAAGACACCAAAGAATCTCCATTAACTGCTGTCGCCGTAGACTATAAAGTGACCTGCGGAGTCTCGGCAAGAGCACACTGGAATAAACGAACAGTGAATCATTTCCGTGAATGAAAAGTAGCAAGCCCCTTCGGTGAAGAGAAAAGAAGGAAAATTGAGAAAAAATAAAGGGAATAGTCAGATAACTTCCATCTCTAAGATGTAGAACAGAAAAATAAATGAGTTGAAAAAAAGGAGACCAAATATAGGTTTCAGATTCTCAAGAGATGCTTGAATACTTTGTAGAATTGTATTTACATATATATTTGAGCTATAAATATTCACAGATATTTATGCAAATATGTCTGTTTGGCATTTCCATACCAGAAAAAAATTATACAAACCATCACCTTCTGTTCATATGAAGCTGCAGCTACCTAAACAGCGGCTACAGACAACCCCATTTGACTTACATTATTATTCATGGAGGGTCAACAGGAATTACAAATGGACAAGATTCAGAAGAGCCCATGAAAAAGCAAACTGACATGCTCAAGCTTGAGATAGAAACAAAAAATGCCCCATTTTTACTCCCCAGTGGTGGGTTTCAGACACCCACCATTACATATATTTCATGAAGTGTTTCCTCAGTGCTTTCCGCAAATTAATAGGCAGCCGTGTATGATCTTCACCTACGAAAGAGCTTAACCTTGACCATGTGACCCACAGAAGTCATTCAAGCAGTTGAGCTTGCTGAAAACAATCATTGGCCTGGGCTGAGCAAAGATTTTGTCTGCAAATGGCAAGACAGGGACGAGAAGGAGAGGAATGAGGCAGAGTGGTGGGAAGGTAGGGACAGATGAGAAGAGAAGGAGGCAGGGGCTCATCCAGGGAGCAAGTCACTGAAGACAAAGAAGCAAGCTCAAAAGGAAAGGCCAAATTTGGTGTAGAAGGTAGAGAAGAAGTTGATCAGTCCATTAATGGAAAACGATAATTTTAAGGA
>VZSV01000131.1:1799002-1833779 GCA_013398735.1 Nothocercus julius
ACAGATGACCAAATTATACTCTGATGTAAACAACTACTTTGTTAAGTTTTATTGGTTCAGTCAGTAGATATTGTGTCTCAAAGCTGGAAAGAAAATATCAGATAGAAGAGAGTGGAATGGCTGACAAGGACAGAGAAGAGAGAGATTGTAGGGAAAAATAATTATTGAAGAAACACAACAGTTTAATATTGTAAATTGAATTTCAGCAGGGAACACAGATCTCTAGAATGACAAAATTACACTCCAAAATATAATAAAGAAAACAGAAGCACCTCGAAATGTCTTCGTCATTAGCTTTTCCTCCAGAAGTTTTTAAAGATAATTTGTCACTTTTAATAAATGTCGAGAAAACTTAGTTTTGTCTGCAAGATCTTCACATTTATTGCTAAAACTGTCACAGAAACTGCACTAGTAGACGGATCCAAAGGTCACCAAAGTCAGAGGAAAGAGTACCACTCTTCTCAAGGGGCTTTGGATCAAACAGAAATATGTCCTGTCCATACTTTAGCACAGAATAAATAAAATTTGACAGAACGATAAGAGAAAGGAAAAGGGAAAATAAGGAAAGTTCAACCCCAAAGTCAAAGTCATCAGGTACTTCCTCTCCGTCATCACAACTGTTATTTTCAGGAGAGAAGGAAAGGCAGCATGTACAGCAAAGATTGTGTTCTCTCACTAGTCCTGGGTCTCCCACTTTTGTTACCCAGCCCTGTTTTGAGCTGCCTACTTCCATGCTTCTCTTGGGATATCCTACAGCATCAAACTGCATCACTTCACATGAAGCAAAGAGCCCGTTAACCAGCAGTTGCAGCAGCAGATGCTTGCTCACTTGCAAAAATAAAGCCTGAAAGTTTCCATCATTCATTTAATACCATGAGTGTAATAGGCTGGGTAGGTTTTTGCCAGCTTTCCTTGTGCAGGTGGTAATATACTTTCCCTTTCTAAACCAGTACTTAGGCTTTCAAAAGATAATTCATTGCTCTTAAATAATGGTGTAACAGTTAGGGAGAATCGCGAGAGCTATTCCTGCCAGTTGGCGGTAGTTCCCAAGCAATATGTCACTGAAGTAATTGTATCTCAGTACAGATTAGCACAATGCATCATCCAAATGAGAGCCCTTGATGATGTATTGATGAAGATGGGACTGTCCAAAAGAAGAGATGGATTCAGAAAGCAGCCAGCCTTTTTTTGATTATGCAAAAGAGGAAAGGACTTCAAGAGACAAGGATATTAAATAGAGCATATCACTTTTGACAGTGACACAGGGGATCTGCGTAAACTAGGGCAAAATCATGATCCTGCTGAAGGACAGCTGTCCTTTGAAAAAGTAAAACTTCTTTCCATTCAGCATGTAGGGTACATACGATCCTTATGAAATTTAGGACTCTCACCTGTACTAGTAACACTAGGGAAAAAAAAAATCAGGGCAAAATTAGGATGTACCCAACTGCCTAAGGACGTGCAGATGAGCAGTACAGTTCTGCTAATTATCAGTTTGCTCTGGCCAGCTTCTCCAACCTTACCTCCTCACAAGACTTCTTTATAACCCCAGCATAATTTGAGGTGAGATATGTTAACTGAGTGGATGACACATTGTTTAAAGCAGGTAATCTCACACAACGGTAGCTCTACCCCCAGTATTACGTGTACTGCCGCACTGTCGTGTCCAGCAACAACGGCCAAGTGTTCAAACATGCCTCGTGGCTGCAGCATGCACTTGGTAACCACCTCCTGCCTGCAGACAACAGGGGAGCCCCACGTACCTACAGAACTCTGCAGCTAGGAAGCCTGTAGGATAAAAGAACAGCTCACATGACCCCACTCTTTAAAAACAGATGACATCTCCAAAACAGGGGTGGGTTTATTTTCAAAGACTATATTTTTTCCTAACTGTATGTATTTAGGATGCCGTTTCACCGTGCACTAGGGATTTCATTGCCAGAGCACTGGCCCTTGCATGCCAGCATGGCACCAGCTGCCCTGCCTGTTGGCCTTTAGGCACACAGGGTAAATAAATGGGATTTGGGCAACAGAGAATGATATTTCCTTGTTCCCATGGTGTCAAGCGAAATCAGAGCAAGCAACATAAGCAGCCACAAAGGGATAGCAAAAATCAAAGCAGCTTTGGTGCATAAGCTGGAAAATTCAGCTGAGGTAGCAAAACGGCATGTATTAACCTTAAGATTTGATACAATGCTCAAATGATTGTTAAATCATTTAATTTGGTGTTTTGCCAAAGTATTGTTGATCAACAAAGCTGTTTTATCCTGGATGGAGTTAGATGGGCAGAGTTAATTATTCCAGGAAAAAACTGATCAAATTTTAGCCTTTTATCTCATTCTTCTATACAGACACATTAGTCTTCAGAAAGGCATGAGTTAAGTATGTCTTTAACTGATTTCATCCTTTTATCTCACGTAACAACATGGCAATATCTCACATTTCAAAATAAACCTCAACAAGGTGAAGAGCACAGGAGGTCTAAGAGTCACTAATAGGAGGTTAACTCTTCCTCTCAGCTCTCTGTTCCTGTTAGTTTAAAAGAGTTAATTTAATAGTTTAAAGTGTCCTGTGGGTAACAGATGGTAAAAAAAAAAAAAAAAAAAAAAAAAAAAAAGCCTCTGGAATCACAGGATATTAGGGAACATCTGAAGCTGCAGTAAAGGTATCAAGGTATCAAACGGAGAGCCACAAGCAGATCTGACCCTGCAAGGGCTTTTGGGGTCGTGCGCTCACATGCACCCGCGCTCCTCTGCTCTGAAGCAGGGGGCATCAATCTGCCCCTGCAGGTGGGCACAGAGGAAAAAATACAGTTTTCTCCCAGGCATACATATGCTCTCATACCCCTGACACTATCCTCTCTTTCAGGACCCTGCTGTTCATATTACATAGTGATGAGCACCATAATAACTAGCATTTATCAGATCAGCAATTTGCGCTCTGATGAAGCCTATTGTTTAGCACTTCAACATCCTTCTAATAAGAAGTGAGAAACAGGAGCACCTATCAATAGCAGGCAGATATTTTCCCACTAATGTTTAATTTCCTGAGACCAGATTCAGATCTGTGCTGTACTATGCCTGCAGCAGCGTTGCAACCACAGAGGGGTTATTACAAAAACAGGGGCAATGAGGAGTGTTTCAGCAAAGGTGCTCTAAAGGATACAGACTCACTATTTGTTGAGCATCACTGCACTATTCTAACCAGTCCGTAAATCAGTATTTCCTAGGCTTAAGGGGGCAATACTGCTCACAGGTTAGGAATATTTTACGCTGCAGGGCTGTGTGGTGATATTCAATAATCTGTGCAACCTATGTCTTGAATCAGAGCGAGCAATCTCATTTTCATACTGGCAATTGACAAAAAGAAGGGAAGGGAAGGTAAGAAAAGAAACAGCTATGAGTAAAGTTCAGTTGCAAAAAAATCTATAAAGAAAAAGTTCTGGACGGAATTAACACACTAAGTCTATGATAAGGTGTAAAGAATTTCACACCTGAATCTACTGTTCAATGAATCTTTTTTATTCTACTTGTTGAATTTTGCTTTATATTTTGGAATGCAAGAAGGGCTTTATTGATTCAGAACAATATCCCCTTCATTTGGTATTTCTTCTCTGACAGTGCTTTGTAAGAGGCATCTCATGAAGAATAAACGAAGGATGAATTCTTTTTTATGAATTTCCTTCTATACCTTGCAGCTTCCTGCAATCTGTATTTTAGGTACTTTTTGAGTCAGCATGTTATCTGCTGGTGTTTAATCATCCTTTATGGAGTTCTCTTCCATTAATAAATCCAACTGCTTTTTGAGCACTTTAAAATTCCAGCATGCAAAAATTTTCATGGTCCTTTATTTGCTACTCACTTGCTACTTGATAGACTGATATAATAGTCCCTGGTTCTTTGAGCTAATGTGAATTAACAAATATTAAAAATGTCATTTCTAGCTCTTCCTCTACATGATATTCAATTTTATAAGCCTCTGTTACAGCATCATCTTAGAGTTATAGTTTTCCAGGCCAGAGAGAGAGCTCCTCCATTTCTTCTATTTTAAAAGTCATCCTACACCTTTGCAGCCTTCTCTGTATCTTTGTATCTTTTTTTTTTTTTTTCTTTGATGACTCTTATATGAGTACACCAAGACTGTGTAAAACTGAAGATACAGGCACAGCATGGATTTATGTAGTGGTGGAAAGGATGTTCCCTGCTTTATGTTCCCTTCCCTGTAATTCCTCACAAGGAGGGGGAAGGGAGGAGCTATCACTGCCAAACTGACCTGAGGTTAATAGAACTGTCCTTAGTAAGAGTCCCTCAACATCTCTTTTTTGAGAAATAGATGAGCTGAGTTCCTCCACGTGTGTGTATATACATATATCTATATATGTGTGTGTGTGTGTGTGTATGTATTTTCCAAATAAATCTAGTACTTCCATTTTGAATGCTTTGTGTTCTGACATAGATTTTTTTTGTAGCTCGATAGAAAACACAGAAAAATAATGGAAGTCTATTTTCCATGCTGATGTGACTTCTCAGCTAGATGCTGCTGTAACCCCTGTTGTTCTTTACACAATAAAGGACTGAGCAGAAGAAGAAAAGGCAGTTTATGAACCCGGTTTCTTTCTTAGGAGAGTAACTTAGTGCATTGCAACAAGCTAAGAGCTGCTGGGGATCTAACCAAAGACATTGTGGGGCTCCAGGGAAGAGAAGAACCGTCTATTTACTGGCAGGCACCTCAACTCCAACCCCAACATGGCAGCTGGGCACCCCAGCACATGGAAGGGCTGAACATGGGCAGGTCTGAATGGGCTATGAGT
Source organism: Nothocercus julius (assembly GCA_013398735.1). Lineage (NCBI taxonomy): Eukaryota > Metazoa > Chordata > Aves > Tinamiformes > Tinamidae > Nothocercus > Nothocercus julius. Next base: position 1,803,813 of record VZSV01000131.1, read on the forward strand.
GCACAAATTTAGGCTATCTGGTGTTTGGATGCTTCCAGGGTCTGCAGTGGCCACCAGAGAGAGCATCGGGAAGAGCAGTGCAGGATCTAGGCAGTCCAGCAAGCTTCCCAACTGGTGGCCCAACTGGGATGAGCTCGGGTGGCTCCCTGAGCATCTCTGAGCAGTGCTCTGCTGACTAGACAACATGGGGCATGATGCTTCAGACTGATATTCACCACTTTCCTCTCATTGGGGATATAACAAACACAGGGAAAAAAAGCTTTGTGCTGAAAAGCCTGCAAAGTGTCCTTGAACAGATGCTAAGGACTGCGTTGTGGGAGGGAACTGTAAGACAACAAGGGTGAACTCCAGGCTTTCTCTCAATAAGGCTGCTACTGGATCCATTTCTGTCCACCAGGCAAAAGCAGCAAAGAAAAAGCACAACATAAATCATAATAAATCAAATACCTGTCCCCCAAACACCCCAAATGCATGCTTTTATTTTACTTCAGTAAGGAAAAAATTGAGACTAAGAAACATATCCTTAATTATAAAGATTCATTTTCCAAGAGGACAGTATGCTTTATGTTCATAAAGCTATAGCTAGCAAAAGAACTCTATAGAGACTAAATACAGACAAAAGCAATTACAAAAGAAATCTACTGGGTGATTTGACCACTTATACATCCGTGGGAAAGTTGCTTGTGTTACAGATCCCCTCTTGCATCATCAAACAGCATTTTAAATAAATAATAGTAATAAATATTTAATAACATTCTAAAATGGGCAATGACGTTCCCACATATTCAAGTCAGTTCTCTTTTTTAGTCTGATTTCATTAATTGGCTATGACTGCTAACAGTAAAAAAAATGAGATGTTAAAAAATACAACCGTTTCCACAGAGTATAAACTGATTGTTAGAGGCCCAGATTTCTAACATTTGAATACAAAATTAGTACATACATAGTAATAAAAAAAACATTTTGGAAAGGAAGATGAAAGTAATGGACCTGCAATCAGTACTAAAAGTATCAGTGACATTCTTCACTTATTTAAGGTAATATCATATGGTTAATGTTTACATGCTCCAAGTTTTTTGTTTTAGCAGAAAAGCTTTCTGAAAAACTAGAGATGGCACTGTTTTTTCAAAAGCAGTTGCTGAATTGCAGATGCCCTTTTCCTTGAAACAGAAGATTCCTAAAAAATCCAGAACATTTCTGAAAATCCTTATGTATATCTTAGTATGCTAAAATGAGATATTACCTGACCAAGAAATTTTGACTGGGTGCCAGATTCCAATGTCCTTTCTCATAACGAACAGTAATTTACTTTAGGACAAATCTCATTAAAATCTAAACAGAGTCCATTCCCAGCTAAGATAACTTAAAACAACCCTATCTTTTGCTACTGAGTAGTTGCTTTTGAAGCCAAAAGCCTTAAAGAAAGAAGAAGAAAAATATTTCCATTTACCTTTTCTTAATGTTCACCCTCAAAGACTATTTTGTTGAGGAGCACAAAGGGTACAGATATAAAACAGCGTCTCATTTTTCTCTTTCTCCACCAACCTGTTACACAGATACAGCAGTGAGAGAAAAAGGTCTCTGAAGAGCCCAGGTATTAACATTGTCCAGGGAGCCGGGCCCTGCTTGGACCACATTCAGCTCCTGTACTCTCTTGGTGATGTGGGTCTGACACAGGGTGCTTCTCCCCAGAGAAACTGGGACACACTGGCCAAAACCCAACCGGGGAGTTTTATCAGCGAAGACAAATTTGACTTCAAGAAAATAATTTGGTAACGGCTTTATGCTGATTGATTTGTCCTGAAGCTTTGATCTGAAATGCTTTTGTGGATTTGGAGGACTGTAATAGATTCACACTGAAGCAAGAGCCCAGAAGGGATGGCACACATCGGGCAGGAGGCAACGTGCACCAGGACAGACAGGGCTCCTGCTACTGTCTGCAGAAAAGGGAACAGAATCCATTTTCCAACAACAACTTTTTCAATCAGATGTCTTTGTAAGAGACATCTCGCTCACAGTAAGAATTACCTTGAAATATAGTTTTTCATTTAATCAAGCTGTGCCACTTTTGGAACTCAGCACAAGGGATGTTTTCTACCTAGTACTCGATAATCAAACCCCAACCTTTCCTTGAAAAGTCAGTGCCCAAAAATGCTTGAAATAAAAATAGACTGAATACAAGCATTAACGCATCGTCAATACAAAATACTGACATGTGAACCATTTCAGCGATTACAAGTATCCCAGGCCTCTCATAAATAAGCACTTGTATGAAACTGCAATGTGTGAATTCTATTCTTATATATGTCTGGAAAACAAAGCCAAATATATGGGATGAGGGAAAAGGTAGAATAGCGTGTTTTGGTACAAAACGTCTATGCAAGCCCACTGACAATTGGCAGCTCATACCCTTTAGAGTCACATCCATGGAAATCTCCCGCTGTAGGTTGCTGCATCACTATTGGCCCCAGTGGCAGTGAGTATTACTGGAATATGCTGATGTTTCATCCCAGCGATCAAACAGAAGAGTGTAACCCACATTGCCCTGAGATAAGTCTTTGTCTTGATTTAGTGGGTGGTAAAATATTTGTTCTTCTGAAGTTGGTGGGTAGGAGGTCTGCAAAGCTACTTGCATATTTTTTCATTACCTGAATGTTAGGAGGAGACTGCAAAGCAGTCGGACATGTAACTATCCCACTGGTGTCACCTGGCCCTGCATCATGCCCATGGAGGCTAATCTCTGGCACTCGCTCCCTTAGGGTAACCGCCACTGAAGCGGCTCTCAGAAGACCATTTTGATTTATTTCACACAGTTATTAGCTGGATCCTTCTTCTCATCTCTTTTGAGCATTAGCATTTGGTTTATTGTACTAAACGAAGGCAAAATCCCTACAATTTTTTTTAGGATTTAATAAGAATCCAGGGACAGCCACGGGACTTCCAGTTAGTCTTAAAACAATTTGCGTATCAAGAAGTCTTTCATTTAATGGAATTCTTAACCCTACCTTACTCATTACTCCTTTTTTTTTTCAAATTAGAACAAAGATTGAACCCATGGTCTGGTAAACCACTAGCTTACAAGGAAAGTATTCTTGCTACCTACTACTCTTCTCCACTACATAATTAACAAGCAGGGCTCAGCAATCCAGTCTCAAGACAACCTAAAACCTATTACTTCAGACCTTAAAAGGAAGGTGGTCTAAATTCTTACATCAGTTCAAATAGGTCATGAGTTAATTCAGATAAACTGGGTTTGCAATACTCCATCTGGCTGTTCTACATTTTGGAGCAAGACCCTTCACGTGTCAGCATGGCACGGCTGTAGGGGCACAAGAGTGACTCTAGATCTTCATGTGCAGCCCAGGTTGCAATAGCACAGTTTCGGCCCCTGTGCATAGGCTTCTTCCCTTCTGCAGAAACTGAAGCATGTGGAGGCAGGTGGAGCTGGGGCATGGTCAAGGCAGGAATTCAGCCTGGGGACATGGGCAGGACTTTGGATATACCAGCTTAGACGCAGACCCTTTCCCCACTCCCTCATCAGTGTGGGTTCTGTGACAGGTGAGCAAAGCAACAGGAAAAAGTACTGATACAACAAAAGTACTAATTTTCTTGATCCGTGTTTCAACAAGAAGTTATCTGTAATCTCACCATATAGGAAGTATTGCTTCAGTGGTACCAACTAAATCTGAAGGAAAGCATTTCAACTGAATTGATTAAAATACATACCTAAAATGAATCCATTTTGATTCACAACTCAAACTGACTGCACATTCAGCAAGTGGTTGAATTTAGCCTTTGCTCCAACTGAAATGGATCCTAAATGGCAGCTAGCTTCCTCGTGGCTTGGCCTGGAGCATTTTGTATGTATATGGAGCAGCTGAAACACTCTGGCCCCAAATACAAGTTCCTAATAGGATTTTACAGCTACTGGAGCAAAGATTTTTTGGAGCACCTTCTCAGATTAAGATTCATAATTCTATTTAAATTGTGCTTTCTGGATCTTGTCCCAGCCTCCAAATTTGCTAAACCAAGCTCAAGTTTAACTCTATATTTTCTAGCTTTTGTTAGTGTCTTTCAGCTTCTTATTGTTATCACAGTATCACTGATTTTCTGCCTTAACAGTTACTTTATTACTTAATGCAAATCAAAACCATTTGAAAAACCAGGGAAGATTAATAAATCTTGGAAAGAAGAGCTACTGCCATGCAAATTTTGTTTCCCTGAGTTGACGTGGAAAAAGAATAAATTCCTGATCTTAGCCTTTACAACATCCTCTGAATAATCATTACACATACAAATATTGTACAGAATATGTGACGTCATGTAAAGTGTTAAAAGTGTTTAGCTCTATCTTCAAACTCAAAGCAATGGATTAATAAATCATACAATTACTGAATAAAAGAAGAATCTTTGTTTAAGCTAGTTGATTAAGCTCTGTTCCTCCCATAAGAAAAACAATTCAGCAGAAAAAAATATTTCATATTGACGAGTTGTGTTCCCCTGCTCCACCATAGGAAATCTGAGGCGGTAATTCTATATCAGAGTTAAATACTGTGAATTCTTTTCTTACTGTTGTCTTTAGTTACAATGTACAATGCAGTTACAACTTGACACATCCATACTTTGCTTCTTTAACGTGTTTTCCCCTGAACAAAGGCTCGACAAAGCCACCTTGTTTTGTGCAATTATTACCAAATCCTGAGCCCATCCACAGCATAATTGGCGACGAGGATGGGATTCGGCAGCTGAAACAGTGGAACTCACTAGTGAAGTGCACAGCTATGTGAGGTCGTGCCACTGGATAGGAACTGTGTTCGTGCTGTTTGTGTCTGTGCTCTTTATGTCTTTATTGGGTAATATATATATAAGCAGAGAGGGCTGCATAAGTCCAACAAGAAAGTGCAGATTTCTAAAGGAGGAAAGCCAGGAACAACTCAGACTATGCCCCGCCACCCACCCCCCGCAAGTGGATCAGATGTTTGGGGGGAGAAGGAGGATTGGGAGCCGTACTCTGACTCGCGTCCTTGGAAAGAGATTAGGGAAATAGTTCAGCATAGGAAACGAGAATGAAGCAATGGCCAAGCTCCAGTGCAAAGGGCACAGAAGGACTGGCGACCCCATGTACAGCTTCAAATATTTTGGAAAAAAAGGTCCTCACAAATTGTAAAAGCCTTAATTGCTACTGGAGCGGTGGCCCCCTTAATATAGAGAAATCCCAAGAAATTTGAAGGACAATCTGTAATTATTACTGGCGTGCGGTGGGGGGGGAAGAACAAAATGAAGTTGTTCAAACACAAATAGAAATGAAAATAGGGAACCTCCCCAAAACGACTGTATTCAGTTATGATTGTTCCTGTCCCTGAATATATAATTGGGATGGGTATTTTAAAGGGACTGACTTTGAATCTTCCTGATGGTTTGTACTGGTTTGGAACAAAGAACTATATTAGTGCCCTGACAATTTTAGTTGGAAAAGTAATAATGCCCCCTGTGCAGATTCCTGCTGCAACTAAATTGATGGCCATGAAACAGTACAAGATTCTGGGGGGGGCATGAAGACATTTCACAAACAATTAAAGACCTAATGGATGCAGGAGTTTTAAAATCCCCTACCACAGCTTGGAATAACACTGTTTGGCTTGTCAAAAAGAGTGACGACGCATAGAGAATGACTGTGGATTTCAGAGAATTAAACAAACACACCCCACCTCTTACAACAGCTGTAACAGATATTGTCACCTTAATAGAAAAAATCCAGAAGCATTCCAGAACTTGGTATAGAGTAACTGATTTGGCTAAAGCTTTCTTTACCATACCCATGACTGAGGAACATTGGGATCAGTTTGCCTTTACTTAGCAGGGGTGACAATATATGTTCACCAACTTGCCCCAGGGATGGTTGCACGGTCCAACCATCTGTCATTGAACAGTGGAACAAAATAACACGTCCCTCACTCTTAGTTGCACCCAGGCCCAGATGTGGGTGCAGAGCGTCGTTGCAGGTATCTTGAGAGATGGAGACAACTGAGTCCTCCCCACCGAGATCCCAAAGATCATGTGGGACACAGCCATGGAGAGAGAGCGACAGCTTCAAGCGTGGTGGAGACCTGCGAACTTCATCCGCAACCAGGTCCTCAGCGCAGTTATCACCTACATACTGACCGTGGCGGATGTCATCATTGAGAAGGTTTACCCCATTGTAGCCCTGGGAATTAACACAAACAAATCTGTGGTTTACCCCCTGGACCACTGAATGTGGGCAAGAGTGTCTGATAAAAAATGGCAATCGGTAGATTTAGAAGCCTGTATTTTAGAACAGGGGCTGGAGTTCATATGCGAAGATGATGCCCTTAAGGTGGGCAATATTTGCTTTGATGCCAAGAAGGGTGTGTGGCACTTTGAGATCAATCCGCAGAGTAATAACAAAACTGCATTACCTTAGAATAGAATGCGTTAGAAATTACCTTAGAAATTACCTCAGAAAAGAACGCACGTGTTTTAGAACAATGTGTAAATATGTGATAAGTAATGAAATCTGTAACCAGACTGTGTTTAATGATTCTAATATGTGTGCTTGCAATGTAATTATTATGAGAGGCTGTGATTTTGTGTATAAGCCACCCGTATTTACCAGTCATTTGTTAATTAGAAACTATACCCTATATCATGGCCATGGCATAAACCCAACTCCAATTGGTATGGGTTTGTTGCTTGCAAAAGAGATTTTAAAGCATGGAAATTTCCAAAAACTGTTAGAAAACGCTAAGACAGATGCAAAAAAAGATCTTAATAACTGTGCATCATGTTACCAACTTGCTGCTGGATGAGGCAGGTGAGACACTACCTTGACGACCAACTGAAGAGCCTGGCGTTAGACACAGCACAGGTATCCCACACTCTCCCGTGGGACAGGCAATTGTAGAATGTGCCCATGGGACCCTAAAAGCCATGTTACAAAAATAAAAGAGGGGGAGAGAGGGATACTGCCCCCAAGAACATCTCAACAAAGCACTCTATGTTTTGAACCTTTTAAATCGAGAAGACGAAGGCAAGTCACCCATGCTGCGACACTTCAACCTCCCACAGACTAGCCCAGAAAAGGCCTGGGTAGAGGTCAAGGATCCCGGGTCGGGGCAGTGGGGGAAAACAGTGCAGCTGATAACGTGGGGACACGGGTATGCTTGTGTTTCCGCAGATCAAGGACCACGATGGGTGCAACCTGCACTATCCTTGCCATCTGTGGACTCCTCAGGGAGAGGCCTAGCAGTGCTGATCATTCCTAGGCAGCCCAAGAACAACGTCTGGGGAAGAACATGCAGCATGGGATGTCTAACAATGTTGACACCCAACATGTCCATGATTTTGAATCATATAGGAACGCATCGCTACCCTAGAACCAAAAGATCGACACATGCGTCTGAGGAGAGCTGTGATGACAAAGTGGAATTCTGGAGCCCTGGTGAAATAATCACTGTGTCTCTCTTTGCACCAGGAGTTGCCTCTGCTGCTGCTCATAATAAGCTTGGAAAGCTTGCTAAGCAAAATAACGCTACAACGCTTGCTTTAGCGGGTCTGCTAGCAGATGTGGATTCGGTCTGCCATGCCACTCTGCAAAGCCAAGCTGCAATTGACTTCTTGCTTTTAGCACAAGGGCATGGATGCAAGGATTTCGAAGGCCTGTGTTGTATGAACCTATCTGACCACTCTGAGTCAATCCATAAGAATTTGTTGACCCTGAAACAGCTAACGCGGAGCCTGCGAGTGAATGATGGCTGGAATTCATCCAGATGGATGGGGCTTTGCCAGAGCTTGGCCCCTGGTTAAAAGAAGTGGTGGTGGTGGTGGGAGTCATACTCCTTATTGTATTCTTGGGAATGTTGTTCTGCGTTCCGTGTCTTTTCTGGCTGATAAGCGTTTTGGTTATGCGAGCAATAAAGCAGGTCATGATGGTTCAGCTGAGATACAGCGAGGAGATACCAGTCAAGGAATGAGAGACTGAACTACACACACCACCAGACTATGAGTACCCTGAGCTGAAAAGACCCTGGTCCAGTGAGCAAGTCCTGCTCTCAGAAAAACCCAGGGGATAAGGAAAAAGACTGTGCGCAACGCAAATAAAGCATATGCAGCTTTGCTAAAACTTAATAAATAAAGAGGGGGGAGATGTGGAGGCCTGCTTCGAGAACAGTAGTATGGGTTGTCTTGTTAGCAGAGTAACTAACTTCAAGGACGACAGTGCAGGTACTCTGTCAGCAAGGTTTGTCAGCAAACTAAGAGCAAAAGAGTAACTATATGACTGCTTCTAGATGTTGATGTAATCCTTTAGGCTACTGGTTGTGCTTCTCAGGCTTGCAGACAAATAAGGTGCTATATCCGGATAATTTACTATAAGTATGTATGCTGATGCTTAATAAAGGTCTTCTGGCTCACTGCCTTGAGATCCTGCTCCTTAATACATGCCCACACCCTCACATCTTCCAAGGCATTAAAAGTTAACAGTGTGGATGAGCACCTGTACAGTCAATGTTAGTGTATTTTACATACAAGAAGAAAAAGCAAACAGCAAGGTTGTGTTCAGAAGTTTTACATGTCACGCTGGGCTTTGAAGCAAAATTCTTGACATGAATTCTGTTACTGAGAATGAGTCCAAAGAGTCTCTTCCTCTCGTTCAGCCTCTCCCACACCATGATTATAGAAGTGAAGCCTCTGATACAGCAGTCTGCATGCCAATGGATCGTGTTTGAAAAGCTGTGGCAGGGAGGAACCGATGTGTGAGATGAAGAAAACAACAGTGAAGAAAATCCGCCACTTTGGATGACTTCTGACTGCTGAAAAATATTTCACAGAGGTGGCACAGCCAGAGTGAGATATGAGAATGATTCCCTAAAAACTGAAAAGTAAATTGTTCCAGGTACTTAAACAGTATAAATGCTGTAAAGATACTATTTACTTGATCTGTTCCCTGCATGAAAACCTGCTCTTACCAGGTTCCTTTAACCACATGAAGAAAACTCTAATTGTTTCAAACATTTTTCTTTTTTAACTGAAGTTAGTTTAACTAAGTGTCAACCTAGAGAACAGAGTTGGATTTTCTATATTCTTCTGGACCAAAGGCAGGGATTTTATTCTAATAGGTGCATATTATACTCTACCATGAAGCCTACTAATGAAAACGTGAATCCATTAAAACCTGTAGTCTAGTTTTCAAGCCCTTCAGATAAGCTTTTCTTCAATGATGCACTAGACAAGGCTTCATCTCGTTTAGTTCTTGCATTTCCAGTTCATCTATGGAATTCGGGGAAAGCTTTGCCCAAATAGTGACTGTAACACTGGGTGAAAATTGCTGTCATCCAACATAAGGCAGTCAAGCAACACTACATTGGTTTCCTTTCACAATCAGGGACAGAAGGATTGAAATTTAATGGGCGAAATAACCCCCTGGAAGCACCGTGAGGGGCTGAAAGCCAGCGACTCATCAGAATGCTAGTGAAGCGTGACAGCATAGACTGGGCAAGGAAATCTGGCATTATAGACACAGTCAGAGAAGAAAAAGCCTCTTCCTGAAGACCTGAAAGATGAGCTGTCCATGAATGCTGTGGACTCATGCTAACAAGAACAATGACCATAAATGGAGAGAGCCAAAAATATGGTTAGAAACAGAAATAACTGTTTCTAGTAGTAGTTAGCTCAATAGGAATTCTGTAGTGTTGTGTTCTGGAGTCAAACAGTTGTCTTTGAAAGTTCTAAATGTTCCTTTTTTTAAAAAGCACCTTGTGTGGAATGAAAAATGAGAGTGTATGAACAAGTAGCAGTGTCACATTAAACTTCATCAGGCAGTGAACCTCTAGGTGCCCAAGCAAGCAGATGCGATGTATCACGTTGGTCATTTACAAGTAAGGAGGCATGGAGAGATGGTTTTTGCTTTCAGGAATGGTGTAATACCCAATCTTAAACAAATCCTGCAGAGCTTCATTTATAATCCTCCCCTGATTAGCTACGACCCTTTATTTAATAGAAGTACTTTTAGTGTTCATGTTCTTAATAGCAGCTACTCTAATTTAGTGGCTACCCTTGTTTAGCAGCCTCACCTTTAGCATAAGCTTCAGGTTAAAGTAATTACATTTAATGGAAGCTGCCCACTTTTGAAACTGCCCTTGATTTAGAGCTTCAAGGGGAAGTACTTAAATATAATAGAAGCCAAGGCCTGCAAACCAAGTCTAGAACAAGATTAGTTCATACACCCCATCTAACAAGATCTACTCTCTGTGGAGTGTGCCAGAGAGGTAGAATAGTTCCTGGAAGAGACAATACTTTACATCGAAAGAAATCCTTGTTCACTGCTGAACAAAAAGACCACTGTCCTATTCCATTGTATTAGCAATCTTCTTTGTCAAGAAAAACAGTCACACTCATCAGCAACCAATTCACCCGCTTGTAGTGGCACTTACTTCCACTTGAGGGTCCAGTGCAAACACCTCTAACGGGCACAGCTAGACCACATAAATTAACCTAGCTCTGCCTATATCTTGAGGCTCTTCCTGGAAATAATCATCAGGCCAAAGTCCAGATTCTCTACCTGTGGTAATCGAGAGCAGGCATACAGCTACCCAAGCCACTTGGTCTCCAGAGGAGAAAGAAGCAGGATTTCTTGCTGCTTTGGGAGTGAACTGCAGGGGCTAGGAGTTGTGGTGCCTTCATTTGCTCACTGCCCCACTGGTCAGAAATGTTCATTCACAGCTCTCTTCCTAGTGTTGCTGCTGCTCAGGGTAATAGTTTTTCAACCTCACTTCAACTCTCTCACTGCTTCACTAGTGTGCATAGATGAAGGCAAATAATTACAATATAATCTTAACAAGAATAAAGGAATTGCATATAGGAATAGGTAATTGTAATTACCTATTCCTGTAATATAAGCATATTAAATTATGATGAAGGTAATTATATTACAATCTAAGTACATTATAATGTAGCATGCTGTTCTTATGATTACAGTAAGGTATACAGGCCAGACATGGTAATGAGTATTTACTTTGCATATGAATAAACACTGTGATGCACTGAACAGCCATTTGATCGACAGTGAAATTCTTCCTGTCCTCCTGAATTGGGATCTATATACAAATAAAAAAATGCAAGTGCTACATAAAAAGATTCAGGGTAAAAGACTGTAAACATTCAGTTCAGCAGGGCCTCTCTATTGACCTCAGCATGGTCATGAGTCTACCCAGAGTCTGTCAGGCAATATATCAGTCATAGAAGACTCTTAACAGAGGTGACTGGGGTCAGACCACTGTTCAAGGAATATAGGAAGTACAAAGTATTTTCCTTGTAGTCCGGTGTTACCCATTTGGCAGCCAATAGAGCACATTTCATCCACAGGACTATTGCCGCTGGCCCTTCACCTCTTCTGTACGTAGTGGCTGTGCCAGAGCCTGCTTCAGGACAAGCAAATGCCTAGTGCCATGAGCTCTTCAGCAAATGTGACATTGCTTTCTACTTCAATCTAAATGCTTCACATTGCTGAATTTTTAGAAATTGTAACAGCCCAGACTGTTAGGAAAATGTACCGGTTTATCAGAGATGCAAAGTTACAGGCTACTTCAGTCCTGTAACGTAGAGACTAACCACATGCTCTCCATTCGCCCATGGTCAATGCAATTGTGAGCTTATTTTGCAGCAATGAAATAATATTCATGATCTTTCCAATGGGTTCCTGAATGTCCCTAAAGCTAGCAGTTCTAGAAGTCTTCTTTCCAGTGAAATTACAGAAGTGAAAAAATCATTTGTCTTAGATTGGCCTCAGGGAATTCCAGTCACCAAAAATGAGCTTTACAATATCTGGAAGGAAATTGTAGTGCAAATAGCTTTCAGCATCAAGCAAGATACAACTGTCAAGAAAGCTACTAAATTTTACAGTTATTCTTACTGACGAGTTCTTGAAGTATTAAAAACATTGATTTAGATGTGGGAGCAGTGGACAGAAATCTATTAGAAAGTAGTAACTATCACATGACTATGAAAATCAATTCAGCTGGGAAACAGAGGGACAAAAATATGGGGAAAAAAAACACATCACCTTCAAAGAGGCAACGAAAACTAAACTACTAGGAAACAGAGAGCCCAAGCAAAAGTGCCTAATAGGGCAACTTTGCTGTAAAAATAAAGAAGAAAACAGGCAATACTTAATTTCTGTAGGAAGTAACATGATAAATAAAATCATCTGATGAGATGCATTTAATAGAAAGGTTAGCCCATTTGTTTTAGGCTAAGGAACTACTCCATCTTGTCAGTGTTAAAAGATGCTTTTAGACATTTTTTAGGGTATGTTGCTGGTTCTGCAGTTTTTCTCTATCCATTCCTGAAGTGAATTCAAGTCAATTACAAAATGCCACTACTTTTCTATTTGGAAGAAGGACTGGTTTAATCTGAGGATAATTTTAACTGCCCTGCCTTTGAAAGCTGGGTACGAGGAGTCATATTTTACTTACCTGCACTGCAAGTAAACATTACTATTTTTGCCTGCCGTGATAGCCATTGTCATGACAACAGGGGAAATTAAGAGTCAAGTGCTGTGCTGCCCGCCAAGTCAACTGGTACCGTTACTCCACGAGTAGCTCCATTTGAAATCACAGTTGGATGATGTACGTGAAGATAGAGCTGGACCTTGGCCTTTGGAAGGAGGCCAGGGTCCATCAACATGTGAGCTTTAGTGGAGACATTCTTGTAGCAAGGAACAATTTTATACCAGGTTCTTAAGTCAATTACAAAATTCCTTCATACTTCTCAGACCAGGATTTTAGCTGACTACGGAGTCTCAAGACCTCATATCAAGGCTTCTCAGTGCTTGCTGTTTTGTAAAGGACTGTTGTCCAATCCCTACCTGATGAATACATAGTCCATGAGTTCTGATGACGATGATGCTGAGAGAAAACGGTCCATCATCATTCTACCTAACAAAGTATGCCATAAAATGTGTCCTAACAAGATCTGGTTTAAACTTCAGTCTATTCTGTCATGTCTTCCAGACTGATACTTCTTCTTTACAAAACAATATATGTTTTATGCCATAGTTTAAAATCACCGCAAAATACCTTATAAAAATAAAGATGGTCTCAAGCCATAACATTTGGAGCCTAATGATTTGCACTGTGAAGCATAATAGTGTTGGAGATTAAAATTACAATTTCTTGTAAAAAATACAGAAGTTTACCCACCAAGTGTGCATGCACTATATTATATTCAAAACACAAAAATAAAAGGGAGCTTATAGTGGGTGTTATAACCCATTTCTAGATAATTCTTCACACTATGCCCTACTAAGAAAAAGACAGATTTCATATATTTAAGTGTATTACATCTAATTACTCTTCTGTGTTTCAGCCTACTGGTCCTTCATGGGATCTCATATCATGACCACACACCAAATCCTTTTTCTCATGAGAAATAACAGAAAGCCACAGCACACAAACTTCTGTTGCTTAAAAATAACCTTTTCCTTCATCCTCTTTGTCTCCTGCCTTCCTCTTTTCCCTACAGCTTGAGAGGGATCAAATTTTGACATTTGACTTGCATGTTCTCCTTGGGGGAGAACACACAAGCCAGGAACTGAAAGTAGCATAGTTAATATTAGACACAGCCACACAAGTTCCTCTATTCTGAATGGCAAAAAAAAAAAAAAAAAATGTGACAATAATTGTGTGTGATGTACCTAGCACAATTCTTTTTACAACATCATTATTTGGCTGAATTTTGGCCAGCAGTGCTAGGCTTTCATTTTATCGTGCCATAAGTAATGTTGGGCTGCAAATGTCATCTTTAAGCACTATAACATATTGGACTAACATCCAAGTCCTGTAAGATCCGAGTATTTAATCATAGCTATCATTCTGCTATTACTGAATCCGCTCACAGTGCTGCAGGCAGGAGAGCGCAGGATAGGGCCCTAATATATAATATTTATTAAAATAAAATTCCCAAATGAGTAAAATGAGACTTACAAAATGAGTAAATGAGACAGTTTTAGATACTACTGACTCTCAGTGATGTTTTCTATATTATATACTATTACCCTGGCCTGGATTTCAATTTGGACTATGTACCCACCAAACCATCCATGCAAAAGCCAAGGTATGAGTTCTTCAAACTCTCATCCTTCTCCTAAAACACTAACCAGAAACATAGGTTCTGTGTGAAACGCCTTCAAATATTGAAAGGGTTTTGGTTCTCAGGTGGAGCCCTTCATACAGCTTTAGAAATGAAAGATACCTTTATCATTAAAACAGCTAGGAATGGGATAGATTCTCAACTGATATAAATCAGCATATTTCCCTGTTTTGCTCAGGAGCTGACAGCCTGTCCTTGCCATATGTCTCTGAACAAATATGGTTGCAGGGAATTTATTAAGCAAAAATACCGTTCAGAGTTCACTATTGAGTCTTTCTCATAGCTAGCTGAGAGTGCCAGTTAACTAAAAGCCTGCCTACTCCCTTATATATGAAAGCACCAGATTTAAATCTAATCCATTCAAACCATCCCTGATAATTACTGGGTAGGGATTTAGTAGGACATTTCTCATTATGCCAATCCAGTATCTCAGTACGCTATATCTCTAGTGATTATATGTCTTTTTTTCCCCACCCTCCTTTATCTCCATCTCTCTCTAGTATTTCTTCCGTCTAAAGCCTTCAAATCATATTAGCAGGCAGCTACATTTATTAGGCATCCTCAATACATTAAAACATTGTTCCCTGTGAAATGTGCTATTAAGTGTTACCTTGGTTAGTAATTTAATTTAATAGAATAGTGACAACACATTGACATTGTTCAGGTTTGTGACCTAATGATTTATGAGAAAAGTTACATTTGCAGACACATTGATTTTGGTAACTGTGCAATGAACAAAAGTGAAGAACAATTTGCACTTTCTTTTTTTAACATCTTTCTTCCCATCTTTCCCAATATTGCTCTATTCACAGAACGGCCTCTTTTAAAGCTCACTGATACCTTGAGAGAGTTTTTAGGTCATGACATTATTTTTTGAGTGATTCTTAAAGCCTTCCCACAGTCCAGAAGTTCTGTGCATCCTAACAAGTGCCAATTAATGTGTTCCACATCGCTGGGCCCTAGAAGTGATATGATAAAACGCACTCACTGTAGTAATCCAATTTAAATGATGGTGATAGCTCTGTGGCTTGACACTTAGATGATATAAGGAGGACAAGTGATACAGCAATCTCATCATTGCAGAATGATTGCCTCTATCAGCTGGCGAACGTGGGTGGCTATGTGTGACAAGAGTTGGCCATGTTCATTTGGACTAAAACTCATGGAAGTTTCCACCTGAGTGGAAACCATGATCCCCCACTGCCTCTAGAAGAAACACTTCGCCTCATCACTGCATAATTACACCAGTTGCACATAAATCCCATTAGATTAATCAGATAGAGTGGATGGAAACGGTATGGCAGATAGCTCTTAAGGTATATGGATGATGTTACAACTTGCCCTCAGTTTTCCCATCCACATGCAAGCAGCTGTGGGAACAAAGTATAGGAACATCCTGGCAGGTGAGGGAAGAGGACTGCCTGAGCACAAAACCATTTGCCATCAGAAATACCCTGCCATGAAAGAGCAGGGGATAATAAGCCTGAGCGCGTAGCTGTCAGTAACCGGCTGTGGGGATGGGTGAGGATGAAGCATGGAGATTGTGCCTGCGATAACACTGCAGCCTAGACATGGGTTGCTCAGCAGATGAGAAGCAGCTGGGGAGTGAAAAATCTCAAATGTAGATAAACCAGGGAACAACTTAACTACCTGTCACTTGCAGTCATTAAGCAGCCTGTGCAGAGTGAACGCCAACCTGCCCCAGGTGGGGACAGAGCCGCTGGGCTCTGCAGACCGGGACACCTACCAGTCCCACCCAGCATGGAGGAGGTGGCCATGCTTTGCAGGACTGGCACACACAAGTGGGGAAAGAAACTCCTGCATCCTGCTGGGGCAGGACACACCTCGGATGCTGTGTAGCTGGGTGCACCATCTGCCACCAGCAAGCTGTTGTCCTCCAGCCAAATGCTGACAACAGCGCTGCAACAGTCCTAATGAGCAGCAGAATGTAACAGGTGACACCCAATAAGTCTAATGCAATTTCCTGTTACTTGAACACATTTGTTCAGAGCTACATCACACTTTGTAGGCAAACCATAAAAAAACTTAATGTCAAATGAGAGACACCAGATTAATGATGAAGGAGAGTTAAGAGAGAAAAGAAACTAAGGAGCAATAAGAAAATGGAAGACAATGCCAGGAAAAGCCTTTGAATTCACTATTTTCTTATAGCAAATTTTCTTGTTAAATCCACAAATTCATCAACAACAGCAAAGATGAATGAACTAAAATCCTTTTGCTGCAAAATCATAGAACCTTATCACCAATGCTGCAGAACCATCCCTGTCAGCCTTCACCACTGTGAACTTGAGACTGGGCTTATAAACTAATATTCTAAAATCCTGTTGGCTAAGGAATAACAGCTTATATAAAATGTACCTTTTCATTGCTCAGAGCAAATTCTTATCCCTTCGTCCATCACTAAATTAGATTTTAAGACAAAATACTGTTGAGGCTTTTGTGAAGCTGTTGATGGTGTGAAACATCCATAGCACTGCAATGCACATGTCTTTGTGAACGGGATGATTATCTACATTAGAAGAGATTTGCAGAGGTCACCAGTGTTAAACTGCTATTCAGCCGAGACTGTTTCAGCAAAAGAATTTAAATCTACTTTTTGGAATGGAAAATGATTTTGAACAAAAGTAGCTGATTAATAAGTTTATCGGCTTCTAGCTCCAACAAATGCCACGACCTCTCCCTGTTGTGAGCGTTGGGAGATTCGGATTGGGTTTGTTGCTCTGCCACAGGCTTCCCAAGCGACACCAAGCATTTCACTTAGAGACATATCTAATTAGGTACTTAAAAGATAAGTGCTGCAGTTCGGAAAACTGAGCAAGTCATCAAGGTCCCATAGGGAAGGAGGCATCTACAACAAGAACCAAACAGGCAGCAGCCCAAAAGCAGTAGTGCTGCAGGCTGTTTTAATGCAATAGGCTAGTGTGGGGGATATTCTCCCAGGGCAGAAGTGGCCAGGATTCAATTTCCTTTCCTACCCTGGGGCTTTTAAAGCCTTGTCTCCTTGAACTAGCAGGCTGTGTAGGTTAAGTTGGTTTCATTCTGTCCTGCTAATCAAAAAGAAAATTAAAGCAAGATCCACTAGGCCAGAGGCGGGAAAAAGGACAATCAAGAGGAAGCAGTATTCTCCAGCCTTCGGCTCTTGGTCTCACCTCTCCAAAACTGATTTCTTAAGAAGTCAGCTACAGAATCAATCTTTTACATGCTCTTCTCCAGTCCTGAAATATTTGACGTGGACATGGATTCTACATATAGCATTGCAGAATTATGAAAGGATGAGAAAAATGAGAAGAAATGAATGTTTACAATTACTAATGCATAAAAAGGAGAATATATTTGAAACACCTCTCAAACAGAAAGATTATACAGAAATCCCCATGTTTGCCAGGAGGGAATAAGCACATGGATTTTATTCCAAGGTGCATAAGTTCCCATCACAATTATGCAGAATATACTATATATTAAATGGATTTGCAGAGATTCAACCAGATGCTCGCATCCACCATTGTAGTTAAAGGCAAAAAAGCAGACGGTGTGGGAACTGCCTATCCCCTACAACAAAGTCGTTCCAAGCTACTCACAATTCTTAAATTGCTGCTAACTTCCTGGTATTCTGATTATCACAGCAGCGCAAGCAATAAGCTAGTCAAACATACGGAAAATTAGGAATCTGAACATTTTCAATTATGGTTATTTCACTCTGAAATCATTCACACACTTCAGGAAAATATTTTCAGTTTTCAGACTTGTCAGTTCTATTGAAAGTCTCCCAATACCCTGTGCAAAAAAAACCCTATAATTACTACTTAGTTGTAAGACATTACAAGTGTGGAACATCACAGGAGTCCTCTCGTTTACCTGCACTGTTTTTCAGATCACTGGATGGCTGAGAGATGCTGATGAACAATGGAGAAGGTAAATGGTGTGACAAAATATATAGGAACAGAAACAGGAGAGGTTTGGAATTAGTTCTGAGAAGGAGTTATTTCTCTTTTATCGTATCTGAATAAAGACCAATTTAATGGGTACTTTACGATTTTCTAAGAAGATAGCACCACTCTCAGTTCTTTGCAAGAGAAAGTAAAGTTTACATTACAGTAAAAGAATTTTTATTTTTGCTTTTGAGAGTATGGATTTCCTCAAAGCCTCAGAGAGACTATCAACTATAGACACTGCATTGCAGATATTCTCTTACAGAAATACAATTGAATCTTATATCACACCTATTTTTTTAGTGTTTACAGAACTTCTAATTACACTAGTACTGAGTTCACACTAAGCTAAACTATTTCTTATTATTATTACTGTTTATTTAGGAAAATATTAAAATCCCAGGCTGCCTTCATGAAAAGAGCACCTTTATGGTAGTCACAAATGTACAATGAAACCAGCTGTTTCTATGAAGAAAACCTTTACACATCTCTGTGCAATGCCTCAATTCCATCCCCATTATCTGCAGTGTAATTAAACAAGCCCCAGTGACATTAAATATGACACAGAAGAGTTCAGGGATTTCCCTAACATCAGTCCTGAAATCTTCAGCAGGGTCAGGGAGGGAGCCCTCATCTCAGGTTCAGTGCAGTGTTACAGAGACAAACCAATCTTTCCAAAACCTACCAAAGCTAGTAGGTAGACCTTGTAATGTGGTTATCCAATACCACTATGCATTTCATAGTGTTACTTTATATTTAAAAGAATTTTATGAACTAATCTTACAATATGTTTCTCCATAGCCCATTGCTCAATCCATCAAGCACACCAGTTGCAACAGCCCAGGCAAATGTCATATACTAAGGATATGTCAATAAACTTTTCAAAACATACAAATGACTTCTTTCAGCTTGAAGAGAAATCTATGTAGTGAATATGATCTATCCAAGATGTCTAGAAATTATTCTTCTTGAAAAAAAATAGAAAAAAAAAGTATTATTTGAAATCTCCCCTAACAAAACCCATCATTGCATTTCTTTTATGTTTCATACAATTACTTTTCTGAAGCAAGCAGCCCAGGCCAGCCAAAACCTAGCTTTCAGTGTGAGATTCATTTTGCAACCCCCTGCCTAAGGCACCATTTCTATAACACAGGTACTTCGTATTTTGGATGCACATTGTCACAGATCATTTCCCATGGCAAAAACCAAAATGGAGAAGATCCGTATCAAATTACCAGGTCATACAAGGAAGAGGGCCGACAGCACTGTAGAACCATGTATACAGAGGAGTTTATGCAGGGAGGCACCCTGCCACAGCTCACCTCCTGAAGTGCAGCCTTCTGCTCTATGTCCTCCTCATTTGACAATTCAGCAAACCAACAGGACCCTTCTTTGTGTCACATGGCCTCAAGCAAACTCAGCTGAAAAGTTTAAAGATAGATATGTCATCCATGGAATCCTAGTAGGAAATGTTAAAAGCAGTTATGATTTGCCCCAGACCTGCCCAAACCAATGTGGTAACCATTTAATAGAATAACAGATGAGATTCTAAAAAATATAGTCAAGAAATAAGAAAATTATTATAATATCTTTTCTTTCAGGGAGAAATATAGTCTGAGAAGCTAATCTGGAATCATATCCCCAGTAGGCAAGCATTACAAAATTGCCCACTAAAATTACTTTGCATAAACTATAAAACCAATGACTTTTGCAAAATGATGCAAAAAATAATTATAATAATCAAACCCCCCCACATTTCTCTTTGAAGTATAGTGACAAAGTGAGAGCATAAAAAGATACAAACCAGAAATCAGTTACAAACCAAATACAGTAGAATAGAAATGACTAATTTCTGCACTCAGAGCAAAGTAATTGAAAGACTGTTTGAACTTGGTTACAGTATTTCCTGATTTACTTGGGAATGAAGATGACTGTTTCTCACTGCCTAACTACAGGTTGCTCTTTAACTGCAACCTTTGCAGTTTACGCACTCAAAATGCAAATTTGTGGTATTATGTATAAAGTAACTACCATGAAACCATAACTGGTTCATCTCAGTTCTAGATGTTACACTAGAGCCTCACGTTACATCAAATAAGCACAAAGGACTTTAATAGTGCACTGCATTTATGATACTAGAGTGAACATCGCTTAGTAGCAATTGATCCAGCAGCAGGTGTGTGTGTAAAATCTATGTTTAATAAATTAGACTGACTTGCTAATTTTCCCTTCAGTTGCTCATTTATAATCATAACGTCTCAAACATGCTTCACCACATGTCTTGGAAAGCCTATCTCTGGACTGTCAGCTCATTCTGCAAAAGTATAGCTGCTTGGCATGCACCAGAATGTTTCAATTACTTATTTGTGAAATAAGTATACGGCCATGAAATTAAGACAAATTAACTGTGTCAGTTTTGCAAAGCAAAACAAAGGGCTTTCCTACGGCCTCGTTCACAGAGCAGGGGATGCTCCAGGAACGTCACAGGGAGCAACAGCCAAACTAGGGTATCAGGAGGGCGGGCGGCAGCCGCGGAGGGAGCCAGGCAGCGTGCCGAAAAGTTAACTTTAACCTAGCGAGTCTAATCACATCACAATTCCTACCCACTCGATGGCGGTTTCTCCAGAGAAAAATTCAGATCTGGAGCCTAATGGAGTTGTTTCAAACTGCCTAGCTGTCCCCATGGACTAGGCAAGGAGGCTAAAAAGACTAGTTTTACTAGGGTAGAGCTACCCCCAACAGGGCCTTGATGGATAAACACATATGTTGAGACTCATTAAAAGCTTTATTCTCCTTTAATCCCTAGGCATCGGGAAACTCCAGCATCTAGAGATAACACAATGTTCCTGTTGGGAAACCTTTAAGTTATGAAGCTAATTTAAGACACTTAATGGACTCTGGGTGAGCGGTGGGCTACTGCAGCACCATAGAAACCTGCTGTGAAAACTCTTCTCCCATCTGTTGCGCTGCCAAACTACTCATAGCGCCAGCCACGACGGGGAAAAGCAGAGGGCCCAGTCTGCAGAGCGGATGCATGAGCAGTGACGTCCCCAGTCTCTGAGAGGACTCGCTTCTGCATCACGGTGCCAGTAGAGCACTACAGCGCAAAGCCAGCCTGGCGTCCACAGAGCCAGTCAGGATGGGCACAGTTGGTCTTCCAGGCACATATGTTTTAGTAAATGCCAGTAAGGGAACAAATGCAGCTGGCTTTCCAGTCTAAGTTCTGTTCAGCTCATAGTAATAGGCAAGAACCTCATTTTTGTCTGGCTAATAGTATGAAAGTGACCCTGAAAACAAGATTTGATTCATTCAAAGAGTATGAAAATTATAGATTTTTGTAATGAAGGTGAAATCAGATATCAGTCTCTAGGATTACTGAAGGAAGGAAGCTCTGAGAAATCATCTGAAAGAAGCACAGGCAAAATATCCTAAATATATTTGATATAAATTATACTTAACAAACTTGCTTAGCAATATGTGTCAAATTCCAGCTACTGACCAATAGTTTATGTAACAATTTGTTCAAAGATTTGAGAGAGATTCCTAAAACAGGCAGTTTGAAGAAGAGTGCCCATTCCTAGCCCATGCCCTTGGGTGATTTCTCAGTGATGTGACACCTAAGGAGCCCAGGAAGCCTGTTAGACTCCTATATTATCAGTGCTGTTTACCAAGAGATGTATTACAAAGTACCATAATGCACTCTCTGTCACCCAGGGAACACAGGACTTCTGAACCGGCGTCACTCTTGAGTTGCAGTCGGTAATTCTGTTTTTTTCAGGGATAGTAGAGCCTTGTGATACTGCCAAGGAACAAAGAGAATTGCATACACTGTTATTCTTCCTTTTGTTTTGCTCTCTCTTTTACAGTTGTGCCAAAAGGGTACTGGACTTTGATGCCAGTCCTTTAGATGCCAAGGAGGATGGTATTTCATAAAGGACATTCAATCAGTCAGCAGGCAGCTTCTGCAGTTTTTAAATTATTATTCTTTGTCCCAGTTCATATGCTGCTTCTTTGGTTCTTTGATACGGACAAAGAATTGCCAGCTTATACAGTACAGATTGAAAAGCATAAGTGGAAATTTCAAATCAAAAAATAGGGTCTACATCACATAGCAGTCTAAATCTTTTCATCCAGTGGCCCTGAATCAAATGCAAGCTCCCAGTGACCACTCAATATCACCCGGCCCTGGGTCTGACCCTTTGGGGGCACTGCATGGGATTCTGTGAGCAAACATCAGATGACCTCAGGAGCTTCACATGTGATTATTCCAACCCCATATCAGAGAGAGATTCGGATAAATATCAGTTCTTTTCACTCCTCCATTTTTTTTCACAGGAAGGTGTAGGCACATGGACTCAAGGGTAGCTCTGGTAAATACTGGCCATGAACCTCTAAAAGGCTTTAGTTAACCAAAATTGTAAGTTAGTAGCACAGAGGGAATAAAAATGACAGGTTTTGAGGAGAATTGCTTGCCTACCCATCCCTTCTTCCTTTACAATTACATTCACAAAAAGTTATGGTCCAAGAGTGAAGTGCAGAGAACATTAACTTTTTGAGGAAAGGTCAATAAAACTTGGTTTGCTTGAGTTTAGAAAGAAACTATTGATTATATACATAAGCTTACACTTTAAGAGAATGAAGAACTGGGAGAAACTGCCTAAATCCTAATGAGTTTTAAGAAGAGGTTAAAGAGACATTAGTCGAAGAAGGTTTAAAAAAGGTTGTTTCTACTCTTGCGGAAGAAGGATGGACTTGCTGAGCTCCAGAGGGGCTCACAGACAAGCTGAAAATCTTTTTGTGCTTTCAAAATAATTTCAGTCAAGATCTAGGTGATGTAATCCATTAAAGATGATCTCAGTGGGAACTGAACAAATCCCAAGCCACCCTTTTAAAGTCAGTACTGCCTATGACAGGATTGCTGGGTGGGTAAACCACTGGCTCATCCCATGCAGTCTTTTACAATTTAAAGTTCAATGATTTATGCCACTGCTGCCATTAGAGAGTGTAGACAGACAATATAATTATTCTATATAGCATATGTTAAAAACAACAGCTGATAGACTCACTAGCTTGTTTTAACACTAGGAAATAGTCATTACAGATTTGACTCTCAAAGTGTTGAGCATCTGCAGATACTGCTGAATTCAACTGGGATTATTATAAGCCCACTGCTTCTGAAAATTAAGCTTTTACACGCTTGGCCACTATGGTGATTATTATTAGTAAAACAAGACTGCAGATGAGCTAAATAAAACACACAATGATGCTCTCGCTCATTCACTTCATTCCTTCCAACGCTAGCCTATGATATTGCTGAGAAAAAGTAAAATACAACAATCACTCATAATAGCATAACATTTAATTAGCTTTGCAAGAAGACACTAAGCAACACACCAGATGCTAATGAAATCCTGAAAGTCCATTTTGTAATGAAGCACATATGCACTAGCATATTTTCATTTTAAATTGTTTTAGAGGTTACAGATAGAAATTACAAGCTACAGCCTTCAGCAGTCACAAGACTGCATGTAGACATGCAAGATGAAAAGGAAGGAAATTGACATTATTAGAAACAGGATTTATAGTTTAAATAAAGTATCACTATCAACAAAACAAAAAAATGCATAGCCAGTGCATCCATCAGATCAAAACAGCTACTGCAGCTGGCAACAGTATTGGCAAATTCCCTGAAGACAAAAAGAAATACTAAGTCAGAAATCATTCATAGTCTGAAGGTAAGCTAAGAAAGCCTCAAAGAAAAACATGTGTAATTCATTTGATGAAAAGTGATTGAAGATCTGCAAAGAGGAAGACATGATCAAAGGATTAGACCAGGAAAATTATCTATTTTAAATCCTTTAAAGTCACCAGTGTGAAGCTCTAGGTCTCCATTTTTGCCCAAATGCAAAGTATCTCTCCAAGGCCCCAGTTCAAAGCCGATCAAAGTTATTGAGAGTCATAAATTTTGGATTAGACCTTTATGATCATCCTGAGGACACGCATAATTACTGTCATTGCACTGCCCTTTCAGAAGATGGGCTAAATCAGCCCATGGTCCCCAGGTCCCAGAGACTGCCAGGTCCTAGAGCAAGGATTGACTCAGCCCCTGCTCATCCCATGGAATGACTTTCTGTTGGACCTGCCAGGGCTCCCTCTCTGTTTCACTTCATGTGCACTCACAAAGCACAAAAGTGAGCTGGGCACATTAAACAGAGGAAGCCAAGGACAGGTTTTTTAATGATCTCACTACAGGTGAGGTCATTTCTTGAACATAAGAGAACACTTCTTGACTGCGAGGATGGTTGAGCACTGGCACCGGCTGCCCGCAGAGGCTGGGGAGTCTCCATCCTTGGAGATACTCAAACCCTGACTGGCCACAGCGCTGGGCAACCTGCTCCAGCTGCCCCTGCTTGAGCAGAGGGCTTGGACCGGGCGATCTCCAGAGATGTCTGCCAACCCCAAATATTCTGCGATTCTGTAAAAGGGGAATGTAACTAGCATCAATTAAGAATTCATTGGTTTCTGAAAAATCATACCCTTTAATCTTTCATACAGCATTTTATAAGATTTAGACTCTTTTTTTGGCCATATCATGACAGTGCACAATGTTCCTTCTTCTGTATCATAGTTAGAAACATCACTTTATTCTTAAAAAATAAAATAAAACAAAGATAGCTGACCATTTTTTTTTTTACTGCAATCCTCCAGAACACTCCAGCTAAAATCAGTGATATTGTAGAGACAAGGTGCAGTAAATATTTTAAAGGTTGAAATAATGCAGCAGCTCTAGCAACTGAATTGATGCACCATTATTTTTTCTCTCTACCATTTGGAAATGCTCAGTTTCAAACTCCTTGAAGTAACCAGAAAAATAAACTGCTACAGGAACTCGTTCCATGGCCATCATCAAAAATATTATTGCTAACAGTAAGATTACTACAGTAATTGGGACAATTCCCAGTTCTATATAGAATGCTTAATAGTTGCTACACATATTATCTAATAAAACATGCATTCTTTTCAGGCATAGGTGGAGCATAAAAATTTATCTAAGAGCTTTATGTGAGGCTGAATGAATATAAAAATGAGAGAAATGGATGAGACACATTTTTATTAACATAATGAAAACTACACCCAGCAAATTTTCCCTCATTTTTAAATTAGCAGTTGGATCTATGTTGTTATTATGCAGTTCTCCTCCTTCGTTTCCTCTCCCTGTATTGATTTTTCTTTCCTGCTAATGAACTAGGCACTTTGACAAATGTAAACATGCCAGTGTCCAGTAATTTCAGTATATGAGCTTACAAGGAAGCATTTACAGAGATATTCTGCAGTAGTCACAAAATGAGTATTTTAGTCGCCATTGTTAAGACCCACTGCATAAATGTATATAATTGCTCAAGTGCTTTGTAAGTTGTCATCACCTCGTTGAAGAACTTGGACAAATTGTCTGACTTATGCCATACTCAGATTCTTAGCACGAATTGGAAACATGCCAGAGGAATAAACTACCCAACAGATGTTAATTGCGCACTAGACCACACTGCATGACTCCACATTGTAAATGATTTTAAATATTCCAGTCACTCAAAGGCACAAGGGCAGGCTTTCCAGAAAGCGTGTTGCACCTTAAAAATGCTCTCTGGAATTGTGTGAGGAAATAAACCCAGAAAATTTAGCTTCTATAAAGCAAGAGTGATGATTTCAAAGAGTTCTCCCTACATACAAAAAGAGAGACAGAGGTTCAATAAAATGCAAGAGGCTTTGGAGGGAAGATAAGAAGAGATTGGCAGTGACACAACAAACCCAATGAAACCAAACAGCAGAGAAAGGTCCACATAGGCAGCTCTGTTGTGGAAGATACTTTCTATGGACCTCAAACTGTTGAAAAATTAATTCAGATTCATGAAAATAATAAAA
Source organism: Nothocercus julius (assembly GCA_013398735.1). Classification (NCBI taxonomy): domain Eukaryota; kingdom Metazoa; phylum Chordata; class Aves; order Tinamiformes; family Tinamidae; genus Nothocercus; species Nothocercus julius. The sequence goes on from VZSV01000131.1 coordinate 1,829,846, forward strand.
AAAACTCAACCCACAGTTTGGGTATTTGAATCCCCAAATAGATTTACAAGTTTCTCAAGCACCTAAGAAAGGTTTTAAATCCAGATCTGTATTTTATGATTGGAAATCACCTCAGCCCTCAGCAACTTTTGCTCCAGAAACTTTGGAGAAAAACACTCTTCTTTACATCCTACCCTCCTCAACCATACGGTGTCCATCTTGCCTGAGTTCGAGGCTCCTTGGACATTTTTTAAAGACACCTTCCAGTCCATGTTTATACAAATTTCTTTGGAAGACTGCCATATAAATGCAATTAGTTAGGCTTAAAATATATTCATACGTATAGATACTTTTTCTCTAATGGAAAGCATATTTTAACAGAGATTTGAATGCCTAAATTCCAAGCAGAATCCAAGTTACTCATCAATGTACAAGTCTTTTATTGTCTGACAGGCATGGATATTTTGTCTGAGCAGAGATTGATTTGGTGCCAGCTTGCTGCAATTAGAAAGCAATTAGCACTCTTTCAAAGTGAGGACCAGAAGAATGGCCTGAGGTTGGCATTCAGCTCTGTGAATAAGAAAAAAAAAATCCTACTTTCTCCTTCTTTGGAGTAGTGACAATAGCAGCAGAGTTTGGGAACTGTTGCCTGTACTTCAGCTCAGCTACCTCTAGGTTCAAGCCCAATAAGTACAAAACAGAGACCTTTTTAATTAGCCAACACCATACCTTGACTCCTACAAAGAAGTCTGCTAGTTGGTTTTCCTGACTAGCTAACACATGTGCTTAATGACTTTTAGGATGCTGTGCTACTGTCTTATTGACTAACAAACCCCAGCTACCTTTTCCACAGCTGACTCCTGAGGGATCATTAAATGGTCCATCGGCTTCCTCCATTAACGAGACTGTTTGTTGAGATGCTCTTGGCCATTTTCTCATATGCAGTAATGATGGTAACATCTTCCACTCCACAAAAAAACAATTCAAAGCCCTATCCTTTACATCCTGCTTAAATACTTTCCTTCCCCAGCTTTTTCTTTATTTCTTTATTCAAGCTTTGTTCACATCAGCCTCTGTGAAAATGTATGCTGCAGCCCTGCACAAGCGGCAAAAGACTTTTGTGCCTTCCCAAAATACTGGGCATTTTAAATGAAACTTCTCAAATTAATTCTTACACAGATACCAGCCTCAAATTTCATCATGAGCCAGCTCTACAACTGACTGAAATAAATGAAGATTTAAATACTCTGCTCATAGAATCACCCATTATTTGTATTTCCTTAATTGACCTACTTCTAGGAAGCTTGCTGGGAGGAACAGAAACCAAAATAGGAGATGTATCTAAAGTCTGCAGAACAGTTGCTCCATAGTGGAAACAAAGAAAAATACAAGCTAGTGATCTCTCATGTGCTTTTTGTTGCAAGTTTTAGAATTCTATGCCTAGAACAAAAGTTTTAGGTAAAGTGGAGAGATGGAAAGATAAGGAATATCTATATTAAAAGCGATAGCTCCTAGGCAATCTTTCCTCTCAACATGATCTTTGAACAGCCGTTTCCTGGAACAAGGGGATAAAGAGAATGAATTATAGTATGTCATGCAGGAGCAAGTGATCTAAAGTCAGGTCAAGATCCAGGAAAATGATACACATTTTTCTCTTTTTCTTTTACTCGCCTGAAAATATCTTGTTTCCTAATAATGACACTAGTAAATAGGCTTTTACTGGAAATAGATAGGCATGAGATCCAACTGATGACTTGACTTTTGACATGACCAGCTGGAGATGGTGCTAGGAACTATCTCATGTTCTGAGTCGATAATTCAAAAAAAAAAAATATTAAACAAAAGAAATATAAAATATTTAACAGGAGCTCACAAACATCAAAAATAAAGGAAAAGAGCAAAGAGCCAGCAATGAAGCTGAAGGAAGAAGGAGCTAAATTTATTTCCTAATTAGAAAAACATAATTAGCCAAGAAGATTAAATTTGGTCTTTTCTCTAATTAGGACCTCATTAGGTGCAAGTTCTAGGCAGTAACATGCAAGGGAAATCATGAGGGAAATGATATATAAACCTATGTTAATGTCCAGCAATAGCCACAATAAACGTGCTGTGACCAAAGATTGTGTAAGGCAGTTAAACAAGTTTCTAGTCCTCGTCTTTAAGGACTGAAAGCAGAAAACTTTTAGGCATTAGCGAGGCACCTTTCCTACGCCAAAAAAAATTTTGCTTAAAAGAAAGTAACATCATGAGGAGTGAAAGTCGTAATAATTCACGCCAGGAATAAACCTGTGTTATAGGCCTCAATATAAATGACGTCTACAGTGCTTTCCTCTGAAATTCACCACCAACACCACCAAAAGTAAACAGCAAATATGACAGCTTAAAGGCCCCTATTTTGTTTGAATAGCAAGCTCATGTTTTGTCAAACCCTAAAACATCATAAAATCTCATTCAGGTGAAGAAAAAAACAAGAGGAAAACTTTGAGTACTTAATGTAGCCAAAAAAAAAAAAAAAAAAAGTGTTATTCTTCTGAAAAGAACATACTGAAAAAACATACTTGTAGGAGCAACCCAAATGCTACCGTAGCCATCAGTGGAAGTGAAAAAAATCAATAACAGCAATTTCTGACATGCAATTACAGGTAATGAATCCCTAGAGTGGATTCATCTTGAGAACTGCACACAGAGTCCAAGGGGAAGCAGAAGAATGAACTAAAGGATAAATGAATGAAAGAATGAAATGGTTCAGCATTTAACAAGAGAAAACTTATGTTTTACAACGACCAGTGTAATGAGGGAAACCCTCATGCTCATCTTACACCTTAGACAGCTGTGGTAAAGCTCAAGGACATTACACTGGAGACTGTGCCAAAAAGTAGCTCATTTTTTCCACATGGTATTTCTTTGCTATTTTTATTTCTATTAGGACTAAGAGAACTGATTATGTCATGTCAGGATGAGCCCTATGGCCAAAAACTTGTTCAGGATTTGTATCAAAACTGAAGCTAATTACTTGTGCTTCAAGTGTCACAAGCAGCTTATGCAACCATAAAAAAAAATCAATGCTAAACTTTCTATTATCCCTGGCTGTCATGGGGACATACTGCAAATTCAGTGGTCCTCCAGATAAAGCTCTCTCTTGGAAGACTTCTGGTTGACTACTCTGCAAGGATGGATAGAAGAAGGCTGTAGAGAGCTCTCTGGTTTGGCAGAGAAATTGTGAACCAAAGCTCTGGAGATTAATACAAATGTGTCCAAGTAGGAGCCAAGATGTGCATTCACATTTTTATAGATAACTATTTATTGGAACATACTAGTAAAACAAGCTATGAATTTATCATGTCTTCTCGGCTTCAGATAAATCTATAGACCTTTACTGAAGATATACTATGGTACAACTAAAGCTAACAGGTTCAACATGAGATAAAATTCCATGGCCTCTATTATACACAAGGTCAGAGTGAATAATTGAATATCCCAGTCTGGCCATAATAGCTATGGCTCCAAAATAACAACTATTTCTAAAGCAATGGAATTAACTTTAGACATCATCACAAATTGTCCCTTTAATGTCTTCTCATTTTCTAATAGAGTTACAATTAGATGGTTCCCAGACATTTATCTTTCACTAATGATTTGAAATAAGCATAAACAGTTAAAACTTTTTGTTCCAACAACTAGGGGGTTTCTTGCAAAATACTGCACTATTTTTTTACTTGAAACCCTCATAGAAAATGCCAATGAACTTTTTAGATTGCAAGATTGCAAAGCCAGAGATTCAGATTATTTTTGATGGCATTTGGGTCATCATTTTCAATTACATTTTTGAGGGGGAAAAAGGTAGAAAAATCACACAGGTGCTAAAAAATAAAATGGGTCCATTTCAATTTTTTTTAATAAGATTCTCTTTTCATAGAATCCTAGAATGCTTAAGGTTGGAAGGGACCTCTAGAGA
>VZSV01000131.1:1836597-1850116 GCA_013398735.1 Nothocercus julius
ATATATATATATATATATATATGTAGAAGGGCTCTTAGTTTCAGGACAGAATATGCAGGATATTTAAAGCAACCAAAGGCACAGTGACCAGAAGCAGACACTTAAGGAAAAGCAGGGAAACAGGTCACAAACATAGTGAACCCGACAACAATATTCATATTTAGAGCCTGGTGGTCAGACAGTGAGGACTTTACCCAGCCAGATGCTGTAAGTAGACCATGATATTTAACAGAAATCCAAAACCTGTAATTTTGTCTAACACCTTTTTGAATCTCTTCATGCTTTTTGCTTCACAGTTTCCACTGAGAAGGGATTTTATAAGACATAACAATTTTACAAGATATTTAATTTTCCACTAACTTATCCAGTAATACTAATCACACATGATGTGGGAATTAACAGTCTGTATGTCCTCCAGAGTAGGAATTTTAAGGAATCCAAAGAATTTTGGGAGCAATTTTGATACGTTAAGCCCTACATTTCTTTCCTGACAGCTGGGCAAGGTAAACAGCTCTGCACCAGCATACCAGATTGCACTACACTGTACTCTACTCAGTTGTTGGTTCTAGGAAGCAGAAACCAAATGCCACCTTTAACACATGCGAATAAACCGCCCTGAAACCACACAGTAATACACGCTATTTATGTGTCCTCCTCCAGACTTCTCAAATTTACTTTTTAAGCATTCAGTTTGACAGGTATTTTGATGTATAAATCATGCCCTTAGATTATGTCTGAAACTTGCTTTAGTGTCTGACAACAAGAGGAGAATAAGGATGCCATTTATCTAGAAAGGCAACGAGAAATGACACAAAAGACAACCTTGTCCGTCCTTCAACAAAACACAGGATTGCGCAGAGAGTTGGCTACCCCGCATGATGCACAGGGAAAATACCCACCCTGACGTGGCCAAGGAGATGGAGCGACGCATCCAGCTGAGTCCATCATTAACTCACACACTCATGTGGTGCCTCTGCTTACCAGCCACTTTATGCTCCCTTTCTAAAAGATGCATTTGAATGCATTGAATTCTATTATTTTGTTTCCATTAAACAGAGTTCGCAGCTTGTATCTCTTCACACAACACTGCCATTATGCCCATTAAATATCAAGCCTAAGTCAGGGAAAAAATTATCAATCCTTTGCATTACAATAGCCAGAATACATCTGCCCCATACTTTATTTTATTTCACAGTTTTGCCAATGTTTCAATTCTGTGTACAATTTTGGGAGCACAGCAATAGCATTTTTCCAAATACAAATCCAATTAGTCTCTTCATTATATGACTGCAATGCAGAGTGTAAAAAATAATTTATTGTTTTTGGTGCCAGTTATTTAATCTGGGTGTAAGTAAAATTGCTTATTTGATCATTTATCTAGGAATGAATGTTGTGTCTCATTTTGACGGATCACACTATTTAATTTTATTTTCATTTGTTATTAGAGACTCCTAATGGTGTAACAAAAAAGTGCGTTTGCTATTTTCAGTTAAAACTGAAGAACCGAATTTCTCACCTGATTCAATAAGTCATCCCTGCCCAGCAATGGACTTAGCAGGTGCTAGACTATAGCGCGGTTTGAACACTTGCTTAAATAGAAAGACAATAAAACTTTGTGAGCAGGAATGAAATTAAGCCAAGTCCTGCAGGGTCTGCAAGAAAAGAAAAAAACAAATTCCAAAGGGTATTTTAGCATCCAGTGACAGAGAGGTCGGTATTTAAGCCTTGGTTTAGGATTTTTATTGTTGTTGGTGGTGTTTTTTTGTTGTTGTTATTTTCTTTAATTATCATTCCAAAATAGTCCAAGTTCTGTAATTATAGAATATGAAGTGATTTTACTTGATTTGCCTTTTTATTCAATACATATGAATTGATAAACACAGGCTGAGAAAACAAGTGTATTTCATTTCTTTTGGCTACTAAATGTTTATAAGATGTGAAGAAGTGTTATCCTAAGCCACCCCCCAAATCCTTTGTGTTACAATTTACATACAGTTTACAAAGAACCACCATATTCTCCCCAGCTCCTCAGAACCAGGAAAAAGAGGAACCTGCAGTTCTGAGCAAAACTACTGCGTGCAGTATTAGCTCATTCAGCCCAGACCTGCGTTTGTGTTAGAGTTTTAGCAGCTTAACGCCTGTGAAACAGCGTGGATGAATCGCCTCACTTTTAAGAAAACGGACAGTGTCAGGATATGGTTCAAGATTTTTGGAATGAGAAGCAACCAGCCTCTAGAGAGAAAACGAGCCTCTACAGAGAAAATATATACCAATAGTATATATTTTTAGCTTAATATTTCACAAACTTTAAAAAGATCATCTTAGTGTTTTCTTTGGCTAAAACACAAGCTGTGAGTCTGAGGGGAGCTCTCTCTCTTGGCAGCTGTACTCCACAGAGTCCTTGCAAAGAAGTTGGGACCTGCAGCAGGTCCAAAGAGAGGAAAATTCTTGTTCCTCCAGCATCATCCCTGCTGCTGGAGAAGGGTTTGCTTGTCACATATGCTCTCCAAGTGTGAAGTCATTCAAATGAAATGAAAGGCAGTCTGGTGCAGCTCATTCATTAATTTTCGCAGCAGTTGGTGCCCTGCTGGCATTTCAAATAAACGTAAGGAAAAGTTCAAGAGACTTGGTTTCATTTCAAATCACGTCTACTTCTATGATTTTCAAGAAATGTTACAAATAGATTAAATTACATTAGTAAAAGCTAATTGCAGAGCAAAAGAGAAGAATATTAAATGCTAAGTACCAAACCTGATTTCAAAGCAACATAATTTTGCCAGCTGACTCATCTACTCCACGAAGGATGGCACACTAATGGCTGCAGCGGTGCCTGGGCGTCACTCTAACAGCCCTTTAGTCCCCCAAGGTACTGGCTGCTGAAGTGTTAAATGACAAATTGAAAAGAAAGTATTTTAGTCCTGTTCATTTCACAGCTCCAGGCCCTTCCAACCTTCTCTACAATTAGATCTAAGGTCTAAATAAAACTCCCCGGGCCTGGAGCTCTTGTGCTTCTCATAAGCCCTTTATGGCTTCTGAAAAATTCTGCAAACCCTGAAGAACATGTAGAGCTCTCCTGACAGGGCAGGGCTTCCTGAAGATTGCCTTTGGCCATTCACTTACAGAACTCCCAATACCTTCTTTGTATTAAGCTATCCTGGTCTGACCGTTAAATAGCAAACTCACTGTTAGAAAAGGGCGGTGGTACCTGCAATTCTGGCTCCACGTTATAATTTCTGCAGTGGTTTCCCTGCCGGCCTGCACAACCCTCCTCTTTATTGTACGTTGCCACCTCAGGCACAGGAGGTTCAGAACCGGCATCCATTCAAAAAAAAAAAAAAAAAATAGCAAATTAGTTGTTGGCCAGCCCAGAGAATTAAAACACAGTCCTTGCAGAAGCATGGAATATCTATGGAATATCTAGCACGCTTTATTTCTTGCTTCCTTCTTGTCTCATGGGAGAGGCACTGTGTGAAATGCTTCACCTTCTAGCCAAAAATGGCACCATTTGAAAATTCAATAAAAAAAGAGGTGATAACTCTGGGAAAACTTGGAAACTGAAGCCAGGTTTTACCTAACTGGAAATCAGGGTGCTGTTTATGAAGCTGGACCAGAGCTGACAGAGGACTGAGGCGCAGTGGACACTAAGGGCGTGAGAACCAGCTCACCTGATTCAGATACCAGCAGTGCTCGTGGCTACATTTAAGCTATTCCTCTGTATGTAATGGAGAGAAACAGGTTCGTCTACGCTGCAATTTATCTTTCCCTCATAAAGACATCAGAATTGCCTATTTTTCTCCATTTCCTACTTTTTTATTGCTTGTAATCTAGATACTATCTAAAGCTAGATAGGCTGAATCTGGCTCGCTGGTATATGGATATAACCAAGAACACTGAACAAGACATTGGTGGCCTCAAGAGAGTGAATTGCAGGGATATTTATGAGGCAGGGAGAAAAGCATGAAATTCATCAGTTTTCCAAAAAAGAATTTACCTCAGGGCTGGACCTGGGTTTCAGTGACAGTCAGGTTATATGTGAGCTGATAAACAGACAAATTCTTATAGGAATAAAACACTTCATTGAAGTTCTTCTGACCTTATTTTTCTCTAAGCAAGCTTGACTTCATGCTGAAACAGCAGCAGGAGCTGCAGAGTTTCTGTGATCAGATGTAGAAGCAATAAACATCCAGTGCTACTTCACAAACATTTCGTGCCACAGGAACAGTAGAACACATTCATAAGGACGCCGTTTTATGGCTGTTAAAGCAAGGGAAAACACTCTCCGTACATCCTGAGCTTTGTAGGCACAGAAGGGATTCTCTGGTTTGTTTTCAAAAGGGAAGCTGCATAAATGGAATCATTATAATAGTTCAGTATTGGCTTAAACTACAGGATTCAGAGCAGTAAGTATAAGAGGAGGAGTGCATTGCATATTAGTGAATAAGGGGGCTGAGGAGCAAAGCCAGGAAACAGAAAGAGAAAAGCAGAGCTTAGAGGACTATAAGGACATGAAAATATTGACCTCCATTCTTAGTAGAAGTTGGCCCTGATATTGCCTTAAATCTGCAGAAATCACGCAAGCTGCTCTTTCCCTTTCTCTAAGCTATAGAGCACCTCTGCCATGTTTAATTCCTCAGCACAACACTGAGATGGACCCTATTTCTTTCTGTCTTCTGACATAAAAGCCTTGAAGAAATCAGTCTGTGGCACGTGACATTTTGCTACCTGTGGTCCCCAGAGGAGCAAAACAGGCGGCAAGAAGGGCAAAAAAACATGAGAAAGTGTTCCCTGCTAAATGTCCTTGACTTGCCTGTGTTTAGAGCTAACAGAGCGTGTCCAAGCTTCTGGAATGTCTCTGAAAAAGCACAGCTGGGAGGTAACCAGTTTCAGGGCCAACTTCGGAGGGTCACACTCTGAAGGCAATATCTGCAGCAGATCTGAGGTTCACCCCTAATAGAGCACGTGTTTTTACTGCTAAAGATCTTTTCTGCCCTGGCAGAAATAGCCGCTTCCCTCCAGGGTCAGCAGTATCAGACGGGCAGAGCAAGCTGCACTCAGAGCGTTCTACAGTTCCCACAGGGCTAACAGAGTCGGTTATTTCCTCTGCCTTCTCCTGGGTCTGTAACGATGCGTTACATGAAATCCCCCTACTTCTTCACCATGCACATTTATCTTGGTAAATCTCGCTCATCTATCTCACTCATGGCTTCACCAATCCTCATCTGACATTCATAAATTATCAAAGCACTGAAGCTGGAGCACCAAAAAAGCTCTCTGTGGAGACTCTAATGAAAGTTTTTGTAAATTTATGGCTTGAGTGTTAACATGTAGCTGAAAGCATGCAGCAATGTGCCCATTGACTCTACAAAGGGCAGTAATAATTAACAGTTTGCTTAAGGCCAATAAAGGCTAGTTCTTTCTTTCTCTTGACTCCTTCAGATCTTTGAACTTGGTCTGCAGACTATTCCGAAGTTCAGGATGACAGAATTATTTTGCACCCTCAAGCAAAATGCACTTTTCTAATAACTATGCAGAACTAATCATGTCCTCAACATTTTTGCAGTGTATCTGTGATTGCTCTGAGTGCAAAAACTATAGCTACAAATTAAAGCGGGGGTGCAGAATCCTGGGGACACTGGACTTGGGAGGCAGGAGCCAGCAGGGCAGTGAAATCATACCCATCCTGCAAACTCAACAGACTTTCCACAGATGCCACTGAGGCAACGCTTGGACATCTTACAAGTTCAGATAATCAATACAGCTGAATTTTGAGCAATATCTTATGCCTGAATTTAGCTATATTAGCACAATCCAAGCCCCAAAACTACAGCATAGTCTATAAATACAAAAACAACTACACAGTGGAATGAGGGGATACTTGAAACGCAAAAGAAAGAATTTTTGCTTGTGTAATGAGGCAACTCGAGTGCAACTCTGACCACCTTTCAAGTAAACAGGATACATAAAGCACAAAAGGGACAATGAAGTTTTCATTGCCTCAAGCTTCTATCTCATCAATGCAAACAAGCCAAGCAAAGTCACGCTAAATGAAGATCCCCAATTGCTATCTGACATTCAGCACTGCTGTTAAAGGTCTGCTCAGTGCTCTCCATATTTTCCAAATTAAGCACTAGAAATGTTTTGCAGTTAGTAGGGTTGCGAAATAATAAATGAATAAAAAAGGGCATAAATATCAGACTAAATATTATCTGGAAATATAACGTCTGACTCGATACATGCATAAGGTATTAAATTCAATACATGCATAGTGCAGAGACAAAGCATTGCTGCCAGTAACTTGGTACCACATCAGAAAAGAGACCTAGGAATTATTATATCCACAGAGAAAGAGACAAGAATTTCACCTGCCAGAAGCTTTTCAAGAGCAGTACAAAAATCTCAGAGTGACAAATTACCAGAGGGATCAGCAGTTTCTTTAATTGCAATTGTCTATGAACGAGTCATGTATTTTGGCAAGTGCTTTCATCTCTACCAGTGAACATGATAAAAGCAGTAGTAATAGCATAATCTCAGGAGATGTTGCGTTGTTCAGAGTATTTCAGAAATGTTTCAGTTTAAAAAGCTTTTCCTCAGAAGACAGTGAATTTGCTGAGACCTAAGCATTTTGTGGAACTATACTGATTTTGATGACATTTCCAGCAATAAATTGGGGTGAAGGTGGAGTTTCTGGGGTAGTCACAGCATCTACAGCAATAGACTTTCCTGTTATTGCCCAGCTGCTTCACATATTGCAATGCCTAGTGGAGCAACACATACAAACACCTTTGAAAAGCTGGACCGGAGACCTCGCATCCCATTAATCAGAGAGTTTATGATGCCGACTTCATATTCTGCACGGTGCGCAGAGTCTCTGGGGAAGGCAAGGTTTTATAATGTACTCTGCAGGCCTAAAATGCCATTTTTTTTTCCCCCCCAGGGAATGCCAATAATTAAGAAATTAAAAAGGACCACGCTTTTCTCTTTTAGAGACATGGATTTTTGCTTGTATTTGAAAGTTAAGAATCACATCTATTGGTTGCAACCCACCTCAAACAACTGCTTAGGAATACTGGGCATCAACTTCCACAATTTCAGAGAAACTGGAGGTTTTTTTTGTTGTTGTTTTGCTAAAGAAAATGATCTTTTTTTCATCTGTGAACAAAAAGGACCAGGCCACACAGTAAGAAATTTCAGCACATAATGTGATGGCTGAAAGATCACAGAATATATGCATTCATATGCATGTTAGCATGTGAAGATTAACACTTAATGTAGACAGAAGAAAGAAAGATATTATTTGTAATGCTTTTTCTCCATTACAGATTATTCTTCCACACTGCACCCTACTAATCAGAAAGCAAGCAGAAAATTTATAGCTAGAGTTCTTCAAGGAAAAGGCTTTTAAAAAAGCTTCTTTCTTTACAGCTTTTGAAGGGGCCCTCTAGACAGCTATCTGCAGATCCACATAGTTATGATGGCACAATTATAACTTGAGGAATAGTGACACAAATGGAAAACAAAAATATATGTAGCATAAGGATAAACATAGAAGCCTGCTTGTAAAGCTGCGTCTAACGTCCTTGGCAGATCTTTAGCTGAAGAGCAAGGGAAGATTTGTCACTCCTAATGACGACGAGAAGAAAGTTGGCGGAGAGAATCTCTGCAGGAGGAGCAGGGACCTCTGCAGCTCTGACTACTATTGCCTGCACTGTGAGGAACAGCTCAACCTCTGCAACGGCTTCGTGCAGAGCTAATGTCCTGCGGGCTGGTGCATAATAATGCCCCCCCACTCCTCAGGACCAAGACAATGTGCTTTGTTTGTTTGTTTGTTTGTTTTTAATCATCATGCTCATCTTACAGATAGCAGAATGGAGGCACTGAAAGGTGAAATGATTTGCCAGAGGACATCCTCAGTACAAGAATTTCCCCAAATCCCAGACCACTGCTTTGGACTTTCAGAAAATTCAGCACAGTGGGTGGCACAAGTGTTGTTATTCTAAAAGCGAGCTAGATTCACCATTACCCACCAGATCTCTGCAAAACAGAAATCATCGCACCTGCGTACAGAATTATGGCTCCCTGTGACTCACATAATCTCCTTTAAAGAATAAAGTGAGATCTTTCATAGGTCAGATCACTATTTTTGTCAGTTTCTTCTTTCACCGCAGAATAAACTGTAAATGGGGACTTGATATTTCCCTGCTCACACATTTTCCTCTTTTCTATTTTGCCAAGATTCAAGAAGCTACAGGCAGAGGGAAAAGCATGACAATATATTTTCCCTTCTCTTCCTTAAAAAAAGTCTGAAAATGAGCCTATTAGACATTTGCAAGATTCACAAAATCAGCAGAAATCAACCATGTCACATCTTCTCTTAATTGCAATCACTCTGAAAAGGTAAAGTAGAAGCAATTTGCCCTCAAAAATGGCAAGAAAATACATTCAATGCTAATTTACCAAAGAAGTTTACAGTTTGTGGATTGGAAACAACTCAGCTTTTTTTTTTTTTTTTTTTTTTTTTTTTTTTTTTTTTTTTTACATGCCCCAAAGACACTTTTGACCTGAAACAATTGCACATTTGAGGCCAGCAATTATAAAAAGGTTAATATACCAAATTAAACTGCAAACCACAATGGGTCCCTAGCTTCAAACAGAAAGGCAATGCATCTACAAGCAAAATCCCAAAATGGAAAAGGAGAAACAGAAAGGAGAAACAAAGGTTGGTGGAGGGGAAAGAGTACCAAGACCATGTTTTGGCAAGCACAAGGACAGATGAGCTGAATTAGCAGAACAGCGAGCAGTTATCTGAAGAGAATGACCTCTTGCAGTATGACATGAGTAGGAGATGGTTCTTGTAGTTGAAGTATAAAATGGCAGAAGGTGACAGGCCAGTACAAGTGAGCCAGTTTTTGCAGCACCACTAACTTGCTTCACAAGGGACAGAATTACCCATAGATATGAGTCCTATTCCCATTTTTAGCTGCTTCAGGAACATCACCTCCCCAATCCTGGCATTACCTACACCTCCCATCTCTTTAGCTCTCTCCCTGCAGAGTTCACCCAGGATCTGCCCACAAAAACTTGTAGCCCCACACATCTTAGCTCCTACCTACAACATTTCCCCTGTCACTCGTCTCCACTGCACTCGCAGCCTCATTGTCTTCCAACAGCTCCACGCTCGCTCGGTTGTGCAGAGAAGGTGGACCATGGTTGGTTTAAACCAAAGCTGGTGGCCCATCAGCAGCTTCCTTTTACCATATATAATGAATGGTATATCCTCAACTTTCCCTCCAAAGAGGCACTGCTCCTCTGTGCAACCATTGCTTTTTTCATAGTTTGTAAGAACTAAATATTTTTGTAGAAATATTTATATTTCTCCTCTATAGAAAGACTATAGAAATACAGAAAGATTTCATCCTTTTGAGAAGCAACACTTCAAAACTCCTTAGCTGACAGGTGCTAGTCACAGAAGCATCTTCAAGGTGACATTACACCAAATTGGAGAATGCGCACTTTACATTGCCTCTTCAATAAACCATTCAGCAGTGTAGCAGTGGCTCCTCAGAAGTATATGTAAAAGCTCAGAAAAAAATGAAGTTAGGAGATGAAGGCAACATGTTAAAATTTCATTGTGAAATTTTAATTTTATATTTTTCAAAGGACAGCTAGAATCTTCTCTCATTCTTTGTGGTATGCAAGGAAGCCTTCCATAATCATACAGATCAGTATGGCTTATATTTATTGCTTAATTATGAAAGAGTAATAATGAAAATGAAAAATGGCGATATAGATTTTCAGTCATATAACTCCAATGTTCCACTTTGCTAAAATGATGTAAAATATCTGTCCTTATTAGCCAGGAATTTGCTGAAACAGCATTAAAGGAGGACAAAACTCACAGCCAGTAAGCAAAAATGCTATGGACAAATTTTGCAGTTTCCATTTGGCTACTTCACTGCCAATAAGACACCAAAAATACACACTTTTATCTCCCATAACATTAGACAGCACGCAAGTATCTCAGGTCAGCACTTCCTTATATAACACCGATCTTAAAATGGTGTTTTGAGATATCTAAAAGCAAAGAGAGAAGGAAAAAGAAAAAATGTACATTTTGTTTATTGTTTGGTATTCTACATATTCATTTGATATATAAAGATTTAATTTCACTGCGTTCAGAGTTTTACAAATATGATTTACATGAACTGAGGACCAAAGCATTTCTTGTCACTATGTGAAGACTGGAGCATCTGAGACACTGCAACCATTTGGTAATCTGAGCATCAGACAACACTGTTTAAATTACTGTGAGCATCGGCATTTTAATGGAGGCAGCAACACATATAAAAATCTTATTAAAGCAACTAATGTTAAAGTAGTATTAGGCTTATGTTTAATTAGCTTGCTTGCTTGAAAGCTAGGATGTTCATTGCATTGGAGATCTGGGATGGCTGAAGATGGAAGGAGCAGAGATGGTGGGATAAGAGAAACAGTAAAAAGCAGCAGCAGAAGGAAGCCAGGAATGAGCTACGTAAGGTCACACTACTATATGGCCACTGGCTTGAGAGAGGTGCTTGCTCTGGAAAGGCTATCGATAGACACTGGAACCAAAATTTCCACTGATTTAGTGCCAGACAAGTAGCTGCTGGGAGACCCTGGGTATCACAGTGCATGAAGTTAAGGCAGATGAAATTTTTAGAAGCAGGGAGTAAAATGGCTTCACAAATCTTTTTATTACTGCTGCTGTGATGGCAGGTGCTCTCCTCAGCAGTCCTCTCTCCCACGTGTTATCTTTTCATTTATTCCAAATACATCCATGTTCCGTCAGTGTCAATGTCTATACACAAGAAAATAACTGCAGGAAAGCCCTCAGTTTCCAACATACCCTCCCATGGATCTCATTCACACGGAGAGGTTTTTCTGAATACTCTTCAACCTGTCAGCTGCTGGATTTTAAGAGGAAGTCTAGATATGGGATTTATGAATTTGTAAAGGAACAGTAATATGGCAAAAATTCCCAAATCATTCAGTTTAGCCAGTGAACTGCTACATAAAGTGAAATTTATTGTATTGTAGGTACAAAGAGGTATTGGACTATAGCTTTTGGGGGAGTATCTTAAAGTATCTTTTCATTACTTCTACACTAGCCCAGCCTTAGTTTTTCTATTCTTCATAACACATCAAAACAATGACCTTTAATGCATGATTTTTGAGACTCATCACTAGGTCATCAACACACATGGTCTGAATGCCTAGGAAATTTACAGCTCACATTCATTCCCTTAATCACTTTTCTAGCCCTAATTTAGTAGCAAAAACTGTCTATCGATATCTTATGCTCAGAAAGACTGCATGGAAAAGAGAAGGAGACTTGAGCAGCCAGTTGCTGCAAATGGCCCACTGGAAGTGGTGGTGCACAGATCCACCTCTTGCTGTACCACCGAACACACACTTGCACAAAAGTACCTATTGAAGAAGTCTGAGACTGCTTGACAGAAACTGGTCCAGGTTATAATTTAATATAATTTAACATTTCCTTCTATATTCTCACATTACCTAAAAAACAAAGTCATAAACCTCACTACATCATGTTATGCAAAGACACACTTGGATTTGATGCATTAATCTGGTTGGGAGTTATTTGGCCTTATCCCTACATAACTGAGACCAGAAAATTCCCAACAGCTTAAAAAAATGCAAACAAAAAGCAAAAAAGCCTTGGAGATGAACACGAAAATCTCTTGGAGAAGTAGCACTTCCAGAAATCATTTTAGTTTAAAACATCATAAATTTTTATCAGCAGCTTAAGGGAAAACAATGATGATGAAGGTAAAATAGAAACAAGAGCTCTTTCCTCATTCTCCCTCGCTGTCAAGGAGGCAGGGATCACCATATAGGGGCTTTTTTTTTTTTTTTTTTCCAGTAAGATGAAGCCACTGCCTACCACGCTTTAATCTTCTCCTTAAAAGCGCTTAATGGGCCAAAAGAAGAATAATTGTGTTTAAAGATGTGAAGAGGGAGCTTAGGTGATCTCAGAGCACTCTCACCTTGCTATCAAGGCAATCGGAAAGTGTAGCCCAAGGCAGATTTTAACCCACCCAGGATTCCCCAGAGTCACCAACATTCAGTACCAATTCCAGGTCTCTCCGGGCGTTTTCCTCCGTTTCTGGTTGCTGCTCTCCAGGCTCTGAACTCTCAAGCTGAGGACACCCAGGGCAAGGCGCTACTGGTGCCTTTGGCTGCCGTGCCGTGCACTCTGCTTGCAGCTGACACACCAGCCTTTGCTCTCCAACACACCTGCAATTCTCTTATTCATTTTCCAGTTATGCATAAGTACAAGGAATCAGAGCAATGTCCAATCTGCCATGCGAAGAGTCAAAAGTGCCCCTAAGAGAAGTCCTCAAAGTCAAGAGTATGCTAATTCTCAGATTATTCCCTCTCTGTATATAACTACATGCCTTGTGAATGATTTTATCCTCCAGGGCTGTCAATCTAGCCTCTTCTGTGACCATTAAATTTATTGCAGTAATTTAAAGAAAAAAAATGATGTGATTTCAAAGTCATCTCTGAGATGAATATTACAAGAAGAGGGAAAAGCGAGCTCGAGTCACCAAGGACACCCATGTCCTGTGCCTATCCACTGAATTATAGCTTTTATATCCCTGCTGCCCTTACACCAAAGTCAGGATTTTGCACCAAGGTGCTGCGAACACACTGATGAGAGGGCAAAAGCCGGCACTAAAAGTAGAAGAAACTTTTCCAAGGCCCTTGGACAGTCAATGACTGAACCAGGAATAGAATCAAGCCCTCTGTCTTGCACGCTACAGCTACTGGGCCCTGGTGCCTCTTCTAGTTTGTGTTTGGTTCAGATTTCCAACACAGCTTATAGATATGAAATTTATTCTATATGAAATTTATTCTCTCTAAATATATTTAATCTATTCTCATCATGGCTTTTAAAGTATTTTAGCATTGTTATGCCTGAAATAGAGGTTTATTTTGCCTTTTTTTTTTTTTTTTAAACCAATGCTAGTAAGTAGAAATCAGCAAAATCAGTTGCAGAGAACATAGTCCTTTCATAATATTGAAAATATTTCTCTGTGAGAAGATACCTTTTTTTTTTTCTCTCCTCTTCACTTGAAGTTGTGCATATTAAAACATGAAATCTCATAAGAAACTAGGTCCATTTATGTTTCTTCAGAACTCCTGCAAGCGCAAAAGGAGTTTCATGATTAAACTACATGAAGTATGAATTTACTGTGAATTTTCCAAGAGAGGTAAGCAACAGCAGATTTTTTTAAAATGTAGGCCAAATCCTTAGTCCATGCTAACACTAACTCCTGTTCACTGATTAAAAATATCATTGTCTCCCATCTGTAGCCAGGCAGCCATTCCCTACATTCCTGTTCCAGGTAGAGTTTTTATGCACGAAACAGATCCTGTCAGATGCTTCAAAAGCATTACACATATAGTCAATGTTGTTTCTCCCTTGGTACCTGCACAGATATTATAGAGGAAAGGC
>VZSV01000131.1:1850426-1866375 GCA_013398735.1 Nothocercus julius
GATGGTCTCTAGAGGGCCCTTCCAACCTCAAGCATTCCATGATTCTATGGAAAGGATACACTGCATTTGATGAAGACATTTAGACACACAGTACATTGTACATTTTACATACACAAACAGAAGAAATTCTGTGATGCAAATTGTTAATAGCAGTTAATTTACTTTGAAGAATAAGAAACCTGTTAAAATATTATCTAATTTTTTAAAGATTTCATTTCACAAAAAAATACATGTTGCAATCCAAGGACAATTCTACACTGAGTAACAACAAAATTAAAGATTTTTATCTGAGCATCATTGCTGTACTAATTCCTGAACAGTAGCAGTTATAATAGAGAATTTAGAAGTGAGATATAAAGCAATACAGGAGCTTTTCTAAGCTTTATCTTGCAATTCCACTTCCCTTCTACACTGATATCTTTGGCTACATTTGTGATTTCAGGCAGAACCCATAACAGAATCCATTTCAAATCAAACTGAGGAATCCTAAACTAATTTATCTGAGCTGTAGGCACACATTCTCACTTGCAGTTTAATGATTAATTGAGTTTAGGACTATTTGTAGTGACTGCAGGGTGAGAAATCATTTCAGAACTACACTACCTATAAACTGCAAATTAAAAATAAAACTTTCCTGCAAGCTGAGAAAGTTGTACAGAACTGCAACACGCAGTTAAATAAGGTTCTGTCTAAACTTTCAAGTAGGACTATGTAGAGAGAAAGAAACTGATGTCTGCATGATGTGCTTTCTGTGGGGTTAACTTGGAGTGGTGCTATGAACTACATACCATTTTTGGGGTGAAGTGCGTAACAAATATATCTATATTAGCATATTAGGGTTAGTCAGAAGGATTAAAGAGATTCTGGCAGTCATCCACTTTTATTGCTCATAGGTTCCCGCCACAGGACACTCAGTATTTCTTCTGGATGAAACGAAGCCAGCAGCTGTGCTCCAAGAGCTCGGCATGGTGAAACCGCCAGATGACATCCAATCCACAGAGCTGGGCTACAGCTACGTAAAGAAAAGTCTTCATCCCTCCTCCCCTCCTCCTTTTTCCCCTCCTTCTCTTCCTCCCTATAAAGGGTATAGTTTAAAGGGTATAGTTTGGGCATTAAGCCCTGAGCACTTTTTAGCTTTACAGATGCTCTCCTGCTGAGCAACATGCCTCGCTAAAGCAGGCAAAAGTGATGTGCGTTTTTTGACTTAAATATCAACTGACAGAGAATGATTTTGTGCATGCAGGACATCTTTGCAATGAGAACCAGAGTGCACCAGGGCACAGTTTGAAGATTTGTGTCAAAACCTCAATCCCAACAAAAATACTGAGCTAGAGATACCCTTATTCTCTTTTCAAGTGTCAGAGTGATTGCAAACATAGAACTGCTTGGAATGCATATTTTCCTTTTACCCTCTGGATTCTAACCTCAGTATCTATTACACACTTGATTCTTCCCTTTTGATAGTTTCACAGATCCTTAACCCCATAAAAATATCATCTACTACATCTCGTACTCATTATTGCAGAAAAAGGTGTATGAAACCACTAATGGTCAGTCATATTTGCTAGGAAATAATTATACTGTCATAAAGGGCAGCGGAAAGGGATTGCAATGGATAGAAAGAACTACTGGAGTTTTCTCTGGACAGAGTGACCAATAGAATTAATTAAAAACCTTTGCATTGACAATGTCTTTCACTTTAATCACAAGCTAAAAAACACTTGACAAGTTCTGTTCTCCTTGTAGGATGGACTGCTTTGGTGACTGCTATCAAAGTCTTGAATGGTTAAAAGTCTTTTTCATAAGTCAATTCTCAATTTACTTTTTTTTTTTTTTTCCCCTTCTCATGTGCTTCATGCGCCTCTTGCTTTTCCATTCTTTTCCACCTCAGCACACTTTTAAAGTCACTGTGCCTCCCTCCTTTGAAGGGAACAGTTTTGGCTCTGCTCAGATTTGTTGGGCTGCCTCTAGCTCTTCTCTCCACCATCAGAACCAGTAACGGAGACACGATCAATCTATGCAATAGAGTCTGTGGGGATTCCATTCACTCCCACAACACCAAGAAGAATTTACACCATAGGTGCATGAACACCAAACTTGTGCAATGGTTGCAGGCTATGCCAGCCATCCCACTGCTCCATTCTGTCAAAAATTCATTTTCATTTCCAGAGATTTGTGCAGGCTCATGAGAAGCCAGGCATGTATTCTCCCTTGGTGTAGATCATCTCTAACAGAGGTCAGACAACCAAACACAGGCCAGGAAAGGCCATGGAAGAACCTTTACATTTTTACCCTTGACAGCACTTTCAGTCTTAGGGCAGGAAACCAAAACACTGAAGTTTAACAATCCTCTCATCTCATTTTTAATTTCTGCATCTATTTCCCAAGAGACCTAATTAAAGCTGAAAGGGCACAAGCAAAAGAAGATGTTTTGAAAACATTCAGAGGTAGGAAGGGTTTTGGAATAGCAATCAAAGAGTTTAGATCTATGATGAATTGTCAGAGTGCTACAATTAAGAAAAGGTGAAAGATTTGTTTCCCTCATGTAGATGAATTTCTTTAAATTGCTTTTCCATGGCTTTTGCTTTAGTGTTACAATAAAAAAGCATAAAAGCCATTCAACTATTCAGTAGATACATAATCAAAATGAAAGTACCCTAAGTACAAGTTTTTATGCAGAAGAGAAGCAGAAACATCTTCAAAGGAGTAATTCATACCCAGGCTATATTCTCTTCTCACATGGATCTTACCTAATTTTAAGCATCTCTCACTCCTCACTGTCAAGCAGCCAGAGAATGGTAATTTACTATTGTTATTTGTATTTCACAGATGGAAAGCTAAAACAAATATAATCTTTAAGGTCTCTGCAAGTCAAAGAGTTGGCTTTAATAGGAGCTGGAGTTCTTAAATATTTTTATGGATCTAGGAAGAAATGACTCAGGTAATAAAGGGAGTCTGTGGTTGAACAGGGAATTAAAGTCAGCATCCCACTGGGCCTAACCACTCTGTTTCTAGTCACCAAAGACAGCCCATCACTTTCTAGAGTGGGTTTGAAGTTATTTTTCGTAGAACATAAAATAGACACTGTGAGTTATCTCTTTTCATCTTTCAGATCATCTCCTCTATGCAGCATAAGCCCCGGTTCCTGCCTGCTCACAAGCTGACTGAACCTTTACCCCCCAACTTTCTGCTCTTCTAATGAGTTTTAGGTCATTTATCTCAATTTGTGTTTTACTGACAAATAAGCCAACCCACTATGCTTCTCATCTCTCACACAGCTACAGGCACGGCACGCTCAGCCTGCAGAAAGTGTTTTTATCAGATTTAGTCGCCACATTCTTTGTCTTTACTGCCTCTCAACACAGGAAGCCTGCATACAGTATTTGAGCAGAATATTGCATAAACAAATATGAAACTACTGACCTTAAACTACAATTAGTCCAGAGTACAGCAGTCTAGCAGTTTAATGAAGCAGGTGACTAAAAGCTCTCACTTACCATGGGTCAGTGGTGTTTTTATCAAGCTTTCAGTCTTCATTTTTTAAAAGCAACCTGCTACCAATTACCAGAGGGGCAGATCTGCACCATGCAGATCTGCTGGACTGCCAGTGTCCACAGCAAACTTCCCCAAGCTCATTCCTGCAGGAGCAGCACCTTCAAAGCAAAGGGCAGAAGCTGGCAACCCGCAGTAAGAACAAGGTGAAACAAAGCAAGCAGAATACAGAGGAGAAAAGAAAATGGGAAGAGCATCTCTAAGTAGCCAGTGGAAAATTTCACAGTCCGTCTCTCTCTGACTTGAGCAAAACTAAATTTTTGCACATGAGCAGCCACGGAGTTTATAGCTTCACTTTGAAACTGAAATAGCTGAGGCTGATTGCAAGTCTTCTATTTCAGGCTCCTGCTGAAGTATAATTTGGCGTAAATGCTCAGATAACTAAGAGCATACCAGCGAAAAAAACATCCTGTACTTTAAGCTCTGCCACTGCTCTTACCCCTCTGAAAGCATTCAAGGCAGTAACGAAGCCACTGCTGCTGATTGCTATAACTCAAGCTTGATTCTCACACAGAGGTTGCTAAGAAGGAACTTGCCAGGATGTGAGTATAAACATAGAAACAGAGCATGAAATAAGTCATCAGATAATACATTTGATTAGGAAATGAACTGGTTTAGGAAGACAGGAAATTTTCAACTTCTACCATATTATCAGGAGAGAACCATAGGCTATAAAGAGCAGAAAGCAGAGCATGCACTGGTTTATTTGTGCTATTCTGAGATTGCACCTGATGTTTCTGCAAAAACCTGAAGGAGAATTGACAGTATGAAGTTCTCCATACGTAAGACTCCAGCAAACAAAACAAACAGATAAAAACGGCCTGTAAAAATGATTTTTATTTTCCCTTTGTCCTTGTGGAAATCTTCTTGTGTTTGTTCATCATCTTTACAAACAAAGGCTTAGATTCCTATTTTTACCTAAACAGACCCCTTCTGAGTGGCTGCCACAATAAATAACTGCAGCGAAATAAAGCCATACCTTACTGCAACAGAGTCAAACAAACATGGACCTGAACACACATCATTACTACAGCTTTGCAAAGGAAGAAGCAGCACATTTCAACCTAAGCCAGAGTTAGACTTTTCCACACCAACACTTGCATAAGCCATTTTCTAATAAGCTATTTTCTAATTGCTTGAGCTTGCTTAGCACCCAAAACTTCCAACAGGGAGCAAGGCTCTAAGAAATGTCGATCCTTGAGGATCCAGCAGTCGGGATGAGGCCGATGGCCCTGATCCAGGGCAGGGTGGCACCCAAGTCCCTCATTCCCCTGGCACTCGGTGTCAGTCTGAGCTGTGAGATGAGCCTGGGTCCACACTGGGGTGAGACACCATCCCAGAGGGTCCCACAGGATCAGACACCGATCTCCCAGGGAAGAAGAGATGCTGGCAGACACTTAAAGGACTAAAAGGTTTGAACCCCAACTAGTTAATCACTCACAGAAAGATCAGATAAAACAGTTTTCTTGTATTTTTCTTGTTGTCTTCAGGAAATGTTGGATGAAACCACATATTCATTTAGCAGGAGCAAAAGCAGCAACTCCTTCCGCACTCTCAAATGTTCCTTATCTTCCTGTAAGTTTCTCTCACCCCTGTAACTGGTCACGCTGTGTCAGTCCTTTAAATTCTCTGTGGCTGCAGGAAAAAATACATGGCCTAGGCCCCTCGCCCTGATTTATTAGCATGAATTTCATGGTAAAAATCAGCTACTCTTTAGTAGATTACATTTTTTTTTCTTGTTGTTCCAAATATATTGCAATATTCCTAGCAGAATCCCATGAAGAGGAATATCCATAATATGAAAGATAAGTAGCCATGGTCTGAAAAGCTGAAGCTAGTGAAAAGAATTGGTTCCTTCCATGAAATCTGTGTGAAACGAAAGGTACACATAAAAAATTATTTTGACTTGCTAGAAGATAAATGAATATTTAAGAAGCCAAGGACTCATCAGGAGAATCATCGGGGGAAAAAAAATTATAGAAGAGATTGTTCCATCTTTGTCACTGTTTTCTCTGATGGATAGGAATCCCTATTCTAGACAGGGTGAGAAATCAGAGATATCTGGCTGTTGTATCCAACCTGCTTCTCACTCCTACAAACAGGAGGTGAGTTAGGGCAGGGGGCCAAAGGGTGGCACACAGTAAGTGCTGCCAGACCACATATCAAAAACTGCATGGTTCCCACCTCTACTCAGGATGGACACATGGACCGCTTTTCTAATGACATTAAGGCTTTTATGTGTGAGCAAGACCGATAAACATTAAATCAACACAGCTTTAAAAATCAATATGCACTGCACATAACAGTGGAATAGTATTTTTATCCTAACTGCTTCACAAACACACAAATAAAATAAGCCTAAAAGATGACTGTGCCCTCTACTATAGCACTTATCTTCATGAACTGACAGTCTCTCACAGGTCCTCTCTGAACATCCATAGCTCTTTGCTCAATTTAAATCCATGCCATACAAACAGGCAGTAAACAATATTTATTCTCATGTTTACTGAGCCTGGCGTGTTGCAAAAATCCCATTCGCAAATATCATAGATATCAGTTACACCTATGATCCTGGCTGGGGGGGAAGCCTGCGTGCGACAGCCTTCTCATGGGATCGCTTTATCCGCACACCGGATCCGTGCAAGCTTTGCAGCAGGTCTGACGCTTGTGTACGAAGAGCAGACAGAATAACCACCTGGCGAAGCGCAGGAAAACCAGAATCATTGTATAGTTGCTTATTTTCCTTGATGGTGTGCTAGCAGTATAAGGTTAATTATGGCACAGCTTCCCACTGAGTGATGGTTGCACAGCTACAGGAAAGCTCATTGGGTACCTGGGCTATTCTTTCAGGGCATCAGTTAACTTCACTTGCTAAAAGTTTTTCCGCTGTGAAGACTGTTTATCATTCCTTTGTTTGGCAGCTCTCCATTGACTTCCCAACTCCTGCTTTATAGCTGCAGGAAAAAACAGCCCGGACTGAGGCCCAAGCTGCTCTGCCGGGGCCGATGTCCAGCCCCGAGGCCAGCCGGGGCTCGGCGCACGTGCCGCCGGCGCGGCCCCGCTGCTAGGAGCCGCAGGAACTGCACTGATGAACAGCACCGCGCGCAGCACGAGGGAACAGAGCCAAACACGTAATTACTTGATATGCTAACACCCTAATTCAAAGTCATCCCCAAATTATGGTGTTGCAAGGAACCCTTTACAAAGATGACAAAAGCCAGTCTCCTGGAAAAAGGAGTCTTTCCAAATTAATTTCATCACTTTTTGTAAACCCCTGTGCTCAGGAAAATGAAAGCAGCCCTTTGCTGCCAACAGGTTCCCTGATCCAGCCCAATCAACATACAAGTCTGGGGGAGGTGTCAGTGATGGACCACACATCACAGGGTGTTTTCCATTTTCCTATTTTTCCTCTGGAAAAGCTGTTGCTTTCCAGGCATGTCTACCATTACAGTGTTAATAGAAGGTATAGTCCTCTAGCATGTGATTATTTCACCCCCTCATATGCATAACTGATGAGCATCAAGGTATGCATTAGGTTAAAAGCCATATTAATTATCATTCTCACACTTGATAATTATATTATACATTAATGATAACATATTTTAATGCAATCACCATAATGACACTGCATGTGGGTGGCACTGCAGTTAATACATTTACATTTTTCAGTCATGAAATTTATGATCTAAAGTTCAGCGACTCCTCTTCGATGCCATAACTGATCTAATTTTTTTTATTATTTTGCTTTAAACATCTGTCAGATACTCTGCAGCAATTCTCTGGTTCACAAATGGAGGCTGCAAGCTTAAGCTAAACTTCTTTTTCAGATGATATTCCTGCCACACACGGAGACAAGAAGGAAGGTCATCGAGTACAGATTGCACAAGCTAAAGAAAAAAAACACTAAAAACATGCTTGCTTTTATTGCTAGTCTACTGTATTCTTTTGTTAGAT
The DNA here is from genome assembly GCA_013398735.1 of Nothocercus julius. Classification (NCBI taxonomy): domain Eukaryota; kingdom Metazoa; phylum Chordata; class Aves; order Tinamiformes; family Tinamidae; genus Nothocercus; species Nothocercus julius. Next base: position 1,857,933 of record VZSV01000131.1, read on the forward strand.
CTTTCTTGCAGTAAATGTTATTGATGCCTGGATATCTTATCTCTTGTTGCTGGCTTATTGTTACAATCTCTAGTCTTCCCTTGTCTATCTGCAAACCACCACATCATCCTAAAGACATGTTTAAATGTTGGCCTGACCAGCATCAATATTTTTTGCCTCTGCTACTCCTCTCAACAGATCCTCCTCTGATACATCATGATTAAGAGACTCAATGACTGTACCTGATCCTAATCCATCCTGTTCCATCTCTGAATATCAAATACCACAGGCAGAATCTCAGCAGGCACCAGGGCATTAAAGTTTGGTCCTCAAACTTGAAATAGGCCATCAGCTTCAAATGCATTTTTCTGTCCAGCATTTTCTTTCTCCCCCCCTGTCCTCAAGGTAATAAAAAGATACTAAAACAGACAGGCATCTTCTATAGTTTTACTTTTCTTAAAAGAGAACACAACCTAGTGACATCTGTAATGGACACCACTATCCTAAATATAGTGACTGATCTTCTGATGTTGTCATCTTCTACCCTACTCCCAGTGCACCAGTGTCCATGGGAAGATCTAAAAGGAGAGGCCACACATGCATAGCACTATGGTGAGACAGATTTTGTGCCTGTGAAGCCAGAAGCCAAAACCTGCACATATTGTCCTTTCTTGCCATTGCACAGATATAACCAGTCTTTCCTTCTGAGGCCCTTCAAAGACTCACTCCTACCCATCTCTTTTCTGGACCCATCACTGCTTTAAGCAAGTCCCTTTTGCTTTTTTTTTTTGTTGTTGTTTGTTTTTGTTTTCCTTACTGTTTCTTTCACAATCTACATGATTGTGGTACATGACTTGATGTACCCATCACCCATCATTTTTCCTCCATCATTGTATAAACATGACTGCCTGAAGAATTTCTGGCACAAGGTTATCTTTGGAAATTTTTGAAACCAACACATGAAGCTTAATTGAACTTTTTCCTCACTGTAAACCCCTGATGAAATCCATACTCACATGGGGAGGATGCAACCACGTACCTCAGGGGGCTAAAAGTCAATCTGGACAAGCTCCTGACCAAGAGAGAATACGGCATCTCATCTCCCAGGGCTCTGTAGGAGCAGATACTCTTAGGATATTGGGAGCTTACTCATGTATCTGACCTTGTCAGGTACTTCACATTCTTGGCCTAAATTAGCATTTCAATTCAACTACAGAAAAAGTGAAATCCATTTATCTTAATGCTTATTCTTTAAAAATTTAGAATGTGACATGCAGTGAATATAAGATTAAGTTAAATATTGATCTGAAAATAAATTCTTCCTGATATTTTTAAAATAGAAATAAACCTGTAGATTTTTTTTTGAGAAGAAAAATTATTCAGGCACCTTCGCAGCCTCCATCTTTGGAAACATCCAAAACACCTATAAAAATGCCTCAGAAATTCAGTTCAGTTCTTTCAGGCACTTGGGCACATTTGAAAATATTATTCTCGGTCTATCTTGTTCTGTTGAGATGGAGAGTTTGGTGTTTTCATCAAATACACAATCCCTAAAGGCTATTTTTCTCTCCCCCCGCCCCCAAGAAAAAAAAAAAAGCTTTCACCTACCTCCTCTGTTAAACAAGTTATGAAGTGATGCCTAAAGTCTAATTAAGCATCACGTCTCAACAGTGTCTACTTTAGAGTGTTATTGTACACAATACTTTTACACATTATTCCTGTTTCATCTGACTTCATTCATTTCCTATGTCTAATTTAAAGAAGACTGAGAATTTAGACAGTTTAAATCTGAGGCAGTTTAGGCAGTTTAAGTCAGGTCCCTAGCAGAATAGCCCTTCTGCATAAGAGGTTATTAAATAATTGGCCATCTCTGTTCAAGTCATTGAAATGATTGTTCTTTACAGTTATTACCCTCTGCTTTCAGTTTACATAATTTTTCCATTTAATACAAGTAGAAGGTAATTTACCAAGTTGGCAAACAGTGTTCTGATTAGTAAAAACATATTGAGCTAAGGCAAACCAAATGCAATTATTAGTATAATGTTATTATGACAATAAATCTTTAGACAAAGTTCAGACAGGAGCTATGGACTTCTATATGTGAAACTAAATATAATTACGCCCAGTTAGACTGTTAAATTAGAAAGCCTAGGCAGGGCTGGGAACTAAGGGATGTCTTTAAGGAAGCATCTAAGGAAGATGCATTAATCCTATCCTCTGATTCTTTCTACACAAGCTTGGAGAGCAGTGACCAAGGGGTCTTGAAGGGGACAGAAGGATGACAGCAAACTGCCCCTAAGTGTAATTACAGCAGGCGTGCATCACTTAGCTTCTTTTTGTGCCTGGCCCCTAATTTCCTCCCTAAGAGGGAGTAACCACTGCTCTGGCTTGCCACAAGACTAAGATGCTCATCTACTCACAGGCATAAGCCCATAGCAGAGCCTGCTGCCAAGCCAGGGCTGCCTCTTGGCACATCTAACCCAGGACCCTAAACAGAGACTGAAGGAAGAGCTAAGACACCCCAAAACCTACTGACCTCTGCTGACAAATTAGGTACAGATTAGCTGTGCTGGGAGCCCGTTTCTTCTAGAGCATCTCATCTCTGGTAGAGCAGAGCCTGGGAGGTCTGTACTGTAGGAGCAGGTGGAAAGTGGTTACCTAGCTGCAGAACTTGGGCTACAGACATTGACACCCCAGACTGTTCTTTCACATCCTCTGCTCACTATAATGGTATATATCTTAATTCCCTCAAGATTTATCCCAGATATTTACACAGTTAATTCAAAAGGCCCTAGCCACCTAATCCACTTATGTTAGCTTTGCAATCATTTGGCACAGACAGCATTTGGCTCAGCACAGTGCTGAACCAGACCAAATCTCTTTTTCTGATTATTTGAGTACTGGAGAGGCAAGGTGAACTGATTCCTGTCAGTCAGTAACAGTAATTGTGTTTTACTAGAGTCACAGAGTATGAACAACAAAAAATAATGAGGAAAGAATGCTGCACATGGGACTTAATTCACAACCTGAAGTGGTTCAGAAATACAGGAGATAAGACTATCTGGGGCACATACATCCTAAATAACCAATGCAAGTCCAAGGACAAAGATTTGAAAGCAGACAGGCACCTTTGAATAAATCAAATCCATTTTTTTGGGTTTACATCTGTGCATATTCAAGCTTTACCCAGCTGAGAAGTTAACTATATCAAGAAATTTAACTACCCATTGGACAGACATTAAGTGTCTCTGCCTGTTGAAGCCAGTGAGGTGTTATATCCTTTCATTTCACTGGACTTTTGATCATAGTTGCTTTATTACAAATACAAATTTTTTTCAGATAATCAAGAACACCATTTTGAAAGGGCCATTTTACTGTCCATATCTGTACTTTTCCATCAGTGAAAGAGTCACTGGATGCAGAGAGCCCTTGCAAGACTGTTGCCATTCTAGCTGCTGCAGAGGATATAAATTATGATGCAGCACTTCTAGGGAAATCAGTCACTACCAAAATTAACCACCTTCCTTATCACCTTAGGCTTTTAGCTTATCACATCATTGATTAACTGCTTTAATGAGTAACACTCAGGGATCATTGTTACATATACGATTTACAGTAATTATGAGGTCACTGACAAAGAAATGACTTATTAAAACTAATAGCACATCTCTGCTTCTCCATGTTCAATTTAAGGAACTTTGCCATTCTCACTCAATTTTAAAGCATCAATAAAGCTGCTTCCAAGTTGAAGATTCATTTTTATTTGCATATACACTACACATTAAGAAGGACAGAAACCCATTTTCCTATTAATCACAGGAATAAAATGATTTCTCTTTCACCTCTAAATTTATTAAAAACAAAATGCTTTAAATATTGGGATGAAGATGGATTAAAAACATACATTAGCTGCTGAAATTCAGAAGGAGGCATTTTATTTCTCTATTCCACAGTCTGAGGCAGCATACACACAGTGTATAGAATTTCAAAAGACATTTTTGAATTGCAGTTACTGCATTAAAAGGCAAATCCGGACTCCAAGCAATTAATGCATGAAGTCAGAGATAGACTATGAAGGTGAATACACGTGAAGTTTAATTAAGATTTCTTCTCTTAAAAAAAAAAAAATCACTGCATAATAATCACTGAGAAACAATTTGCCAGACACTGTTGATATATTTCCCTAGGTCTTTTTATCCTGCACAAGGAGAGCACTAAAGTCCCTGAAGTTGATACGTGGCAATAAGAATCAAAGTGTCTCATTCTGCAAAACCCCTTAGCAGAGCTGCCCGCTAATAAAAGCTCCACTTCATGCCCATAATTCTCAAACTCTCAATACAAGTACCTCTATTTTTATTGCCTTTTGCCATTGCTGCTTCCGTCTAAACACTCTTTCAACACCTTTGTAGCAAATAGTAAACACCAGCTGCCTCTCAGGACAGGTCAGCCTACAGCTCACACTCCCCTAGGGATTTCTGCAGTTCCCACAATATAGCAGATAACTGCTGCCTCTGAAAAACAGTTCACGCACATTGCAGATGTCCTCCCTTCTTCCCTCATTACTGGCTTTTTGGTGCTGGCCCTGCCAGGTTGAACTGACACATCCCAGAGGAGCTAGAACAACTTAAAAATAAAGTGCCATAATTAATCTGCCAGTAACAGACTTCTATTCAAATGTAATAATTTTCATGCTCACATTACGCTTTCTGTGTACATTGCCTTTTTACTCACCTAGAGAAGAACATATGGGTTTACAGCCATTATTTCTTGGGTATCTATTGATTAAAGAGATTAAAATGCAAGATAAGTCTTGCTTTCAAAATGCCTGATTATTTTTAACCATTTGCACTCAAAATAAAACAGATGCTCTAGGTGTCCCTGTTTGAGCAGGGATGTTGGACTAGATGATCTCTAGAGGTTTCTTCCAACCTTAACTGTTCTGTGATTCTGTGAAAACAAAAGGAATACTGTTTAATATTAAACATGCTAAACACTTTGCACTTTATAGAGTCACCTTATGTATTCCATTGCAATTAACTTGATTTTTTGATTTTGACCATGGTCAAAAGACTTTGTAATATTCAATATATGAAGTCTGTGGCTTATCAGCAAGATGCATCAAGGACAAAGAAAAAAAAGGGGGAACATAAGGTGACTCTATAAAGTGCACAGGCAGGAATTGGGCTGGAAAAATATATATAAGGTCAGAGTGATCAGAGACTGCAATGGGAGAGGTACGTGGAATAGGGGACCAGACAAACATTACCAGGCACTGCTAGTCAGAAGACCAAACCACTTTTGCCTGGAATAGTGCAATGTACAAAACTTGTCCCACATTCCCAAGAAGAGCCACCCTAAGACATCTCATCTTAGTTTTAAAAGTAATGGCTTGCCAGGTGAAGGGTGGTGCAAGTTAAGACTTTACTGACCAGTGCTGCCAATGCATGTTGGCTTTGAACAAGACTAAGACCCACCATGAAGACTAAGAGCAAAGGTGCACTCAGCCTGGGCTCGTGTTTTGAGCCACGGCAGAGAAGCTGCTTAAGGAAAGAATATAGGCAAGAGAGCACAGATAGAGCAAACATCTCCTCACACCATCTGCCCAAAGTCAGTTAAAAGATTTTCTAAATTAGAAATGCACATAATCCTCATCATTTTAAATGACCAGTAATGGACTTATTCCTCATTAATTTATACACATATCTTCCTAAATATATTTTTGACCTTCAGAGTACCTTGTGGTAGTAAGTTCAACCATTTAATTATGCATTTCATAAGGGAAAAAATTACTTCCCATTGCTGAACCTATGACTTATTTTTTATTTTTGTTCTCATCATTATAAAACCATGCCTCACAAATTTTTATAGACCTTTCTATATGTCACCTTCCACTCCCCTGGATGAGAGAAAGGTTTAAGAAAGAGGCTACCCAATATTTCTACAGTTCTGTATTTCAGTTTCAGGCGTTTGAGAACATTGTGTAGCTCTGGCCACCTGCAACTTTGTGGTCTCTTGGTTTATCTCCTAAAGATGCTTCAGTTTAGGACAGAGGAACTGAAGTAGCTCTTGTATGGAGCCTTTCTGAACATTTGGGAAGCAAGCACCTGCGAGGCCACTTCAGTAGGTTTTCTAAGTCATCCTCCCTGGCTCAGTTTCTTGTATTGAGTGCATAAATATCCACCAACTCTGGCAGTCAATGTTTTTTTTATTGCTGCTAAAGTCTTGAACAAGAAGAGAGGGACAAAGAACCATGGCAGGAAACTAAACATTGGAAATGGAGTTTAACCTGACCAAATTAAAAAAAATCACCACCAGAGTCTGTTTTAAGCTTTCTTACACATAAAGAATTCTATAAATTTCTACATGAGTTTGGGAATTTCAAAAGTTACTGCATGACTCTACATTTTAATAGTAATGTATGGAGCTGCTTTTTTCAAATACCAGACCATTGTATTTGGAGAAGAGAGGGAGCAGAAAGATTGTGGTAAGCCTGACAGCATCACACACATGGTGCATATCCTGACACCTGATCCCTGGTAGTGCTGTAATTAGCTGGGCCCAAGTACTCAAGGTCCATTTCCTCAGAGGTCAGCATGAAAAGCACAATTAGGAATAAGGACTGGATTAAACTCCTGAGGACACAGACATTTAGAAAAGTGTTAAAGCAGTGCTTTTCTAAAAGCTAACAGCTAATGGAGATTTTTNTGTTTTTAAGACTTTGGTCACAATGTAAGGAAAGAAACAAATGGCTGAGCCATCACTGCCTAGCACCAGGAAAAAAAAAAAAAAGAGCAAGAACAGCATAAGCCAAAGATGACAGTTATCTTAAGCCCAAAAACAACAGCCCATTCAAAGTGTTCAGAGCTCTGCCAGCAGCACAAAAGCAAACCCTGCATCTATCAGGGAAGATGCATCTTCGTCATTATTCATTTTTAAGCAGTCAGAAATAATAACTGGATTCTGCTTGTTTTATTTCTATTATGGTAGCACATTGGGCCCCCACCAAGGCCCAAACAGGTGAGGCAGTGTTCAATCACATGAAGGGAAAGCTCTTGCTTGAAGTTATTGTGAAATAAGTTGCTGAGAAAGATGACAGGAAGGGCAAAAACAAGCAAGGCTGCAGGCAGCAGCTCTTTAGTTCTTTCCACAGAGTTGGAAGCTTTTTGTTAACTCATAACCATTCCTGCATATCTACATCAAGCTGAGCAAATAATTCATAATTATATATTCAGAACAGTTGCTTCTGCTTACTGCCTATCTAAATAGGTAACTGTTCTCTTAAAATTACATACATACTTCAGGTCATAACTTTTCTCTGCTCTATAAATAAGTTTGTTTTGAAAAGTAGTTCTACTGATACTTATGCTTTGATACAAATTATGTGGCATTTCTTGATGGAGTGCCCATGAGTCCTGGGGACTTGGTCTCTGCCCAGCAGGTCAAGCCTCTGACCTCACTGCTGGAGATGACATTGCCAGCCTCAAAGAGCAGCCCTGCAACTTCATTAATAATTTAAAGACACCAAAAACCAGGGGTTTTTAGCCAGTATTCCTAATACTATCCCCACAAAATCTTTTAACATTCAAAAAAATACAACCAAATATGAAGTATAACACTTGGCCAAAGTACACTCCAGTGAGTGTTTTTAGACACCCTGATGAAAAGCAAGGTTAGGTCCAGCTGGAGGTTACATAACTTCTAATTAAACTGTCATTTAAGAAAGATGTTACTAATTCTGCAGCTGAAAAATTTGCAAGTGCTACCATGTAAACCCATAAGTACTTTGAAGGGTCAAAGGGTCTAATAAAATCAAGAGCTTCAAAATGACTTGGAAAGGAAAAGATAGAAAATGCCATGGTTAGACTTTTCTTGTGAGTTTGGCCATGGAGGTGCACTGCCTGGGAAGCACCAAGGCCAATAACAGGTTGCAGCAACGTTACTGGTCAGGTCAAACAGGAACTGGGATTTCAAGAACACGCAGAGCAGAAGGAAACCTGGAGCAAACAGCTGTCACAAGCTGCCTCGTAAACCTTCCCTTCCAGCCCTTCCTCACGGGCTCAGTAAAGCAGGTGCCACCGTGGGAATGGGGCCCTGCCCGCAGTTTCAACAATTGCTGCGCAATTCTGCTAGCAGATGATCAGGGACAGAATTACTTTGCCTTAAGCAAACCACCACAGCAAAAAAAAATCTTAAAAGAGAAGGTAACTGCAGAGGTACCCCTCCAGTTTGAATATTTTTTTTGTATTTCCAGTACAATCCATGAACAGGAGCTGTTTCAGACTGGAGGCAATAGCTGTAAGAATCAATAAGGTTGTTGATTTCTCAAATGGATTCATGTTTTGTATCCTGCTGGCTTATCTTACAGCTGAAAATGGTTAACCAAATGCAAGACATTTCCAGCATGCTAAAGCCACACTATTTGTTTCCTAGATAATCTAGGCCTATCCTCAAGTTTAAAAAGGAG
>VZSV01000131.1:1866384-1886372 GCA_013398735.1 Nothocercus julius
AAAAAAAAAAAAAAAAAAAAAAAAAAAAACACATGTCAAGCCTATTACAACTGCAGATTTCTATGTGCAATAGCAATGAATATGCCTGGACAGATGAATGCACTGGACACTGACCTCAGACTCTTGGGTTAACATTACCATCTTCTTCGTGAACTGCAACAGAAAATAAGACCTCGTGGGCATTACTCACGAGACATCCATCTTTACTAGCATTAGCAAGCAATTACAACTTTATAGCAACTCCTCAAGGTCAGCAGGCCCTGACACAGTAAAATACAGTAGTGTAGAGTTTTTACAATTCATATTTTGTTAGTATGCATTTTAAAAATCAACTGAAGCAAGAACTATTACTTCTTCCTGAAATACACACCAACCTGAGGCTTTGTGCATTCATTGCACAGTGGTCTTTGCACTCAGAGCTGCAGTCTTGCAGTTTGAAGAGAATGAAGGGACAGATTACTATAGTCAGGTCAGCAACTGGTTCCTACTCTTAATATAACCATCTCATACAAGTTTCTACTTCCAAGTCTGAAGCACCAGTTTTACCACAGATAGATACTCCCCTCTTGTCACTTTTAGAAAGCTGTTTTATCTGAGGTAAAGAACTGTGAAGGGTAACACCCATTACTGAAATAAATCTGATTGAGAGGCAGGCACATAGTGTTACATATTCTCATGTTGTTCTGTGAAAAAAAAAAAATTAAGAAAGCTAGTTTTACAACTGTGATTTCACCACCAATACGCAGGTAGTTTTGATTTGACTTCAGTTATGTTCATATAATCCCATAGCCCATTAAGCAGTAGTGATAAGATCATTAAACAGAGTAAAGTTTGATAGTTCCAAAAAAGTGTAACTTCATATTTAGAACTAATGACCAAAATGGAGGATCTTCCATTGCCAATTCTTTGCTGCCTTGCTAAAGTCCTGCTCAACTCTTCATTTTTTTTTTTTTTTTTTTTTGGGTCTTTTCTACCTATTAGTGACACTTCTGCAACATTTTGTCCCATGTGACAACATTTCTGTTGAAAACTACATCTAAATATATTTGATGGAACATATTTGATAAAATAATCCCATGTAGAGTTACAATGCTGCTATAATCATTTCCTTTGGAGTTTTACAGCTGCTCTCTTAACACGAATTTTCAAGCTTACAGGCCAAGGACAGGGTCCTCATGCCTGGGACAGCTCCAGCTCAATATAGAAGAGCAGACACAGTCTCCACCCCAGTGTTTCTCTTCCTTGGATCAACTCCAGCTAAAGTTCCCATGACCTCCCCAAAGCAGCTGCTCTCTCCCACTCACCTCTTCCTCCTACCTTCAATCCCTGCTATTTTGATGATGTTTCTGAGGAGGTTTGAGCTGGATGCAGGCAGCTCTTACACCAAGTCAATGGTACAGAGAAGGACAGAGGAACACAGCCTCAATAACAATATTCTACATAGGGGGTACATAGAGCACATGCTATACTTTATTGACATGTCACTGTTCTTCCTCATGGCTTTGTTGACTTTGTTGATTGCTTTTGAACAGGTAAGATTTCCACACACACCCCCTTGTGTAATTAATAAAGCTCACAGCTATAAATTGCTGATCTTCATTTACTAGGGTGATTCACCAGGAATGTTTATCAGATGCTTAAAAATTTAAGGTGAATTGAATCATCTGCTAATCTGTTTGATGATCAGCAGTTTTCATTTAAATGAGGAACAGGCTGATCAATCAGAGGTGAAATGATTTTAAATGTTAATTACTGTAACAAATTGATGTCACAGCTTCCTAAGTAGTGTACAGGGCTGAGGATTTGATTCCCTTTGTGTGTGAGACTTGCAGACATCCATTAGCTAGCTTGAGAGAACACAGGAACACACACTTTGAAATCATTATTCTAACCAGCCAATATGCCTTCTAATGAAAAAATTATGCCTGATATGATTTTAATTACAAAATTATTATATGTTTATATCATTAGGCATTTTTACAGTGCATTAACAAAAGGCTCTATGCTATAGACGAAGAGCTTGCCCCTGCAAACAATTACACACTTGAGTAACCCTCCTCTTAAGAGAGGTTCCACTTCAATAACTTTAGTGAGACAGATCGTGTGAGCAAAATTCCTTCTACATGTATTGGAAGATATTCCCCTTAATATTTAACCTTTGTTTTTACCATCATTAGCTGTTCCAGGTTTGTTGCTTCTTTCTGTTTTGTCTGCTTGTTTTTGGTGCTCTGGTTGCTTTCAGGCAAACTGGCATAAAGAGCAGATTGATCTTGCAAAGCTTCTTTAAGAGATAAAAATGTTTCATTGCTTTTGTATTTTAAAATAATATCCTATTTCATAATAAACCAAAATAAAATAAGTGCTGCTTCAAAAGAAAAAGTGCAGAAAAAGATCTGTGAAACATCAAGAGATAAAACTGCATTTCAGTTCATTTTTTCAATAAAAAAGTTAGGTCTTTATTTTTCAAAACATTTCTCATTGAGAGATTCAATATCAAAATTCAGTTTCCTATCTTCTTTTATTAAATACCTGGCTTCCACAAAGCTAAGCAACCTGGTGTTTTAAGTATTTAGGACAATCTGACCTTTTCCTTTCCCTGTTGGCTTGACACCCATCAGAGAACTAAGTTCTGAAACAGCCAGAGCTCTGCCTTAAAAACAAACAAACCCCCCACTATTTTCTGCAAGCATCTAGCAAAGGATGAAAAATCCAATTGCTATTCTCAACGTACAACAACAGTCTTGAGGCTGCACTGGAAACAACTAGACACCATCCTTGAACATGAGAATTCATGGGGACGTGGATGGGGTGTTCCAGCCCACCTATATGATTAAAGAGGCACTGCAGAGCCATGCAAGGTGGTTGTGAGCATCGGCCACACAGTTCAGCCAGTCATGTCATGTCTGCCCTGGCCTTTGAACAGGACTGCTGCTTCTATATCAGGAGAGCTGACTCCAACCTCTCTCTCTCTCTCTCTCTCTCTCTCAAAAAAAAAAAAAAAAAAAAAAAAAAAAAGAGGTCTAAGGATATGGCTCATGAAGCACATTTTCAATTTGCAATGGAATATATATCTTCTCTTTAATCAAGTCTCCCTCAAAGGCGACATGTAGCCACAGCCCATAAATTGGTCACCGTAACTTCTCCTAAATCCCTCCAAAAGGTTCTAGCACAAGACCAACATCTGGCATATTCCTGTATAAGTCCAGCTAAATTCTACAAGATGGGCACGCTTATGTCTACAGAGAGTATGATCTTTATATTGCAACTAATTCAACATTTATAGTGTCAGGCTATTTATGGTGCTGTCACCCAAAGTTTACATTCCCTTAAAGGCACAGTGCTCTTTATATTATATTTCTGATGCCCTCTCATCATTGCCTATGTTTGAAAACAACTTGTGCCATCAACAATTCTGTTTATCTTTAATAAAGTCAGTAACTAAAATTACAACTATAAAGAGAGATGAGGTTTCCTGACCTGTGGTAACATGCACTCATAGGGAAAATAAAGATTAGTTTTACATTATTGTGTGTACGCACAATACAGGCTAATATTTGTACTTGCCTTAGATATTTATTGTTTGAATGAACTTGAACAGCACTTAAGGGCAGATTACCTTATCCACAGAGAAAATGCCTGGTTTAAACTGCCAGAGGACCTGCAGTGCTGTGCAAGGGATACAACTCCACCCATACTGGACATGGTGAAGAAATAGTAATTTCCTGCCTCTTTGCCAACGAGCAGAAGTGATTTAGGCATTCAGAAAGTGCCAGCTGGCAGATGTAGTGAATCCGCAGACCCAGAGAGTGCAGGAATCAGAAATAGCAGAGGCAAATAACATACAAGTCAGGACAGAGGTGCATGGAGGGAGAAAAGTGTTTTTCCTCTATTAAGCAAAAACATAAGGCACAACTATAGCAAAGCAGTAACATGAAGTCACTTGCCAGCTCTTCCCCAGCAGTGGTGTGCAGGGGAAGCCCTGCGGGGTCTCCCCTAGGAGGTCACAGAAGAATTCAGGAGTCTTCAGCTAGTAGAAAAATTGGCAGGAGAACAAATTTTAAATTGTCATCTTAAAGATCTTGTCTGAGTAAAAGACAAACATGAATACTGGCCCACTCTTCATGCAAAGTTTCATAGAGTTCTGAGGTTGCGATGGGTGTTTTGCTGAGGAATAATATCAGTCAGTTTTTCAGATCAAGAGGCAGCCAAGTGATCCTTTATCAACATGAAAATGGGTTAATCTCTGCCATAGACTAGCTGAAGCAACAAGGGAGATTTTAAAGTGTTAAATGAAGGTAATAAGGAGACAATCAAAGCACAGGGAATTCCAAGATGCCATGAATGTGTTCAGCTGAGGTAGGAAGGAAAGAAAAAAAAATCAGTTACTGCTCTACCAGTGGTAGAAATCTACAAAAGAAGAAATCAGAGGTTTTGGAAATTCACTGGTAAGAAGAAATTTCATAATTAGCACTAAGGAAACCAGATGGGATGACTCTCAGCATCACCAAAATGTTAAAAATGCTGTTTTATAACTTGCTTAAGGGCAGAATTGGTGATAGAGGTAGAAGTGTATATTAAAGACATCATTACTTGTTTTATGGTTATTGATTACCGAGGAGTAGAGTGTCTTGAACGAATATGTATCAGCGTGCCAAGCAGCAGCCTCCTGAAAGAGGTACCGACATAGTAAATCGAGCTGGAGAAGGGGATGAGCAGCTCCTTAGGCATCTATCTATAACATGTGAAAGCAAATGTCTGCTCTCCTAGGAGACTTCAGTTTGTGAGATGCCTGGCAAGCTTCATATGCCTTGTAGTTAAATTTATACAAGTTACTAAAAGTTATATACGAGGGCCCTCTAACAATAAAACAGAACAACCTAGTATTAGTCAACTCTCTGCATAGCCTCCTTGTAATAAATCAGTATGCTTAATCATGGCACTGAAGTCACTTTGGGACAAATGACCATAAAATATTATGCTTAAAATGAGTAAACAGAAGAAGCCAAAGTCCCAGGGAACACTGTACACCTTTGGCACTTGAAAAGGGCTTGTCTTCCAAAGCCCAGGACAATTACAAGTAGATACGTTGAGGGGGAGAAATGAGAATTGAGCGTCCTTTACGAGAATTTTATTAGAAAGATATGAGTCTACAGTCAAACAGCTTTTAGCAGAAGTTCATTCTGGTTTAGCAGTGTTTTTTAAATAGCCAGCAGAACTATTTTAAAAAACAAGTGGAAAATAGATCTAAAATATGATATTTATACAGCAGAAGTCAAGAAGCGGAGTGGCAAAGCCCTAGGTTGGCCAAGACTAATAGCATATTAAAAAACACAGAGGGTAAGGAGTTAACCATCATAATCCAGAAAAAATGAAATATAGCAATTGAAAGTGACAGTCAAGAGAAATGGTGAATTCTTATATTTCTATGCTACTGGCTCAAGATTGACTTTGTTTCAGAAAAGTAGTAGACTCCTGCAAGCTATATTCTAACCAAATGTTAATAATAGACTTAAGAGTGCGGGTTATATGTGAAACCTGTTAGAAGGTGAAACAGATGAAACCACAGTTTCTGAACAGATGAAACCACTCTCTGACATTGAGATTTACCCAATAATGTTGAAGTTCATAATGTTTTAAACAAATTTTACAACAGAGTCAAGATGTCATTTACCTTTTGAAATTCTGGGGTTCAAATGAATAAGTTATGTAGATCAAAAATATATTTTTAGATTTAAAATGTGAGGTTCCTACCTAAAAACAAGAACCTAAAATTTGGAGTTTGAAGAAAGAAAAAGTCTCTGCAGTCCCTCAGTCATGGAAGAGTTTGTCACACTGTATTGTGGTATGTGTACCTATCTATAGACAGCAGAGATTTCTTGCTGGAAGAAAAATATGTTCTCTTAAGAAAACTGATCTACAGAAGAGTTATTTAAAAGTTCAAAAGTCTGGATTATGTAGAAGGGGAAGGACATAGGGCTTCCCCCATGTTCCATCCTTATGCCAGACACAAACCAGCCATCAGATCTGAGACTCACATAGCAGCTGCAATGCAGGATCAAGCAAGACGACTTGGTACTTCACAGTCCAAGTAGGGGCACTTTCCCAAACTCATCCTTTCACCACAACCACCCACATCACCTGTTTAGGCAACACATGGACCAATGCACAGACACAAACCCCAATTACCAGCCAGGTGGCCCAACAGAGAGCACCTCAGGAAGTGACTTGAAAAGCAGAATCCAGGTCTGTAACCTGGACTCAGAAAAGTACTGTTTATGAGCATGATATCACAGTCTACTTTTATATGTTCATAGTAGAAAATTTCTGATGTTAATGGGAATCAAGATTATACAGAATGCATTGCAATCCAGCTGCAAAGCCTTTACCCTTCAGCCCTACCAATGTGTTTAACACCACATGTAGCTGTGACTAACTGGAAGCCTTGTTTATCTAGAAGTTCATTTTAATGAAGATATTCTCATGTGGTTAGGTAGCCTGTGTAGAATTTATAAACAGAAAGAGTAGCTGAAAAGAAAAGCTATAAGCTCTTACATATTGTCCTGCACTACAAAACATCCCAAAGGAACTCATCTTGTAACCATTGCTATGCAGTATGAATTAAGCATCCGACAACACTTTTTGCATTTCAGATTTGATTATGATCATCATTGGTAGTCCTGGTTCACCAGGAAAATGTATTCAGTTCTACAGTTCAGGCTTCTATCAAATGTTCTAGCTAAACAAATACATTTTCAGTCTTCTTTTCTAATATAATCCCCATAGTAAAAAAAACCCTCAAATATAGCATTGCATAAAAATGTATTTTGTGCCTATGCAGCATAAATCCTAAAACCTATTATTGACTTTCTGTTCAATAGAAAGGACTGGAAGTGATAGAAATGATTCTTAACTGGAGAATTGAAAGTTAAGGTCATTACTTCAAAAGACAAAACGCTGCTAAACAGGTAAAACAACAAAACCCACAGAAGTCCTGAGAACATACCACAGTGTTCACCTTCAAAGTTATTCTGAAAATTTATTTAAAACAGCTGAAAATAGCCTGTTTCAGCATCAACAAGCATGACCGGGTATTCTGCAGGGAAAAAAACAAAGTTCTGTTGGCTCCTAAGCACCGTGCTCGGGGTTTTGCTCCTTTGGCTGCCCACCTGTGCTGCTCGTGCAGAGCTGGCAGCAGGGAGCCCACAAGGCATTTCTGAGGTGTCAGCTGACAGGACACAGGCGCAGTCGTCCCCCTCCACCAATTGCCCTCCTGGGCCAAACGCAGTAATTGCACACTGACCGCGGGAACACAGTGCTTGGCCTCAGCGGGAGCTCCTGATAGAGGGTGCTGAACCAAACTGCAAGGGGTGGCACAGAGCTGGGCTTAATACGAGTCTCTAGATGGCTTTACAACTACCACTGAGGCCAAACCCCAGCTCCTGAGAGCAGCTGTGTCTTCTGCCCTCAGACAGCTCCTACCATTACCCTACTTTCACCTGCCCCTGGTCCTGTGTAATATTACTACCATGTTTCCACCCCCCCACCCTCCAGTATTATCCAAAGCAGCATCTCAGCCCCTTTTATTAAAGTCTGAGAACCAGACAGAAACCTAGTACATAACCGAGCTATAAAAAATACGTTCTTGTTCTTACAAAGAATGTGATCCTACTGCGGAGGGCCTTAAGAGAAGGTAAGGGGAAAACCAAAACACACTAATATTCTGGCCAAACATTTAGTATAAATGTACCTATATTGCTACTATCTACATCTGAGAGTCAGGAAAGGTCTCCTGGGAAAACTGCAACCTTTTGCTTGACAAAGTCCTCAATGAAGGAAAGATTCCTCAAAAGAACTGTATTTAATGCTAACTCTAATGAGGGCAGAGATTAAGAGAATTTAAAAAAAAACTCTTAAAATCTGCTTTAGACAAACACCTTGTTTTATCCAGGTTTCAAAACACCTTAGAAAACTGAGTCAGGTCTCCTTAAAGTATGAAAAGAGCTGAGCAAATGGAAGAATAACCATTCTCACCTCAAATTACAAAAAAGAAATTAGGCAATGATAAGAAATGACTCAAGAACACAGCTGTGACTGAGCTAGATGTGTCTTGTGATTTCCCATGTCCTAATCTGATGGCATAGCTATACTTCATCTCTTGGAGCCTTTGGTAACACAGTTTGAATGTTTAAAGCACTGGAGGTGATACCTACCTAACCAGTCAGTCTTACACTATCATCATTTTAGATACAGGAAATCAAGTGGAAATCAAGTATTTAAGCATATTCAGATTCCAAAAAGCATAGGATGAGATTTCACATTCAAGATTAATGGCCACCTTAGCAAGCTAGGAAATTCCAGGTTAATCAGAGCATTTGGCAATAGCTCAGGACCTTGACATGATGTGCAAGAAGCCACAGTGAGAACTCAAAGGACTGGAAGTACAGGAACAAATATTCTGTTTGGAAATGTTTATAAAATAACAAGAAAAAAATGAACAGGCTACACCAAATTGTCAAAAACAACAATAAAACAACACAGCATAGTTTTCTTCTAAGGTAGGTCATGAGGCCAGACAGCTAGAGGAGCAGCAGGACTGCCCTGGCCATGTCCCTCCCCAGCCCTAGAAACAGGTCTTAGGACACACAACATCTCTGAGCAGTCACCAGCCTCCTGTCCCACCCAGTGCAGGGATAATGAACAAAACACCCAAGTGGGAGAAGTAACAAATCTCTAAGTGCTCATCTGTAGTTAACCATGAGTCTGGAAAGATAAATTAAATGGGGTTCACCTGAAATTTGCTCTGGGGCCCATCTATTTTCATTAGTGACCTTGATGTCAGAGTAGAAAAAATTTGTACAATTTCCAGTTGACACCAGCCCAAAAAAGGGTGCAAGCATGAAAGGCTGAAGACAAAGACAGAAAATCAGCATACTAGGGAAATTAGCTGAATAAAGTATATCATTCAAAGAGAAATTACATCAGAGAAATAAATATTCATCTGCATAAAGGTGATGGGGAAAGGCTGCCTGGTTATTGTTATAGTGTTTTAGAAAGACTGATGACAAGCGTGCATTAAGCACTAACACTTTCCCCACCATGGGAGAGGGAAATGTCATACGAGGATGCAGCCTTTCTGCTTTCTGACATCCCCTCTAGACAAATAGAAACAACAGGCTTAAGCTTCAAGAAGATAGATTTAGGCAGGACCTCAGAAAAGCTGACAGTATATTTAGAGCACAAGAATCAATTGTCTGAGATAAACATCTCCACTGGTGGAGGCTAAGGAAAAAGTCACATAAGCATTCATCAGGAACAGCTGATTCTTTACCCAAATTCAAGAGAAAAGGTACACTACCACACCAACATTCCTTCCAGCTTCATTTTCTCTCATCCAGTCAGAGTTACACCTAAAATCTCCATTAAGAGATTGCTCTCCTCATTCTCTAATATTTAGCCATTGGAGAAATAGAGGCTTCTGTAGATGACTCAGACTCCTTTTAGATTTTCACTGTGAAGCACCTGCCAAGAAGCATTTCTGTCTTTCCTTTGACTTCTGTAACCTCAGGGAAACCTGTTTTCTAATGCAGGTTACCCATGGAAAGCCTGAATATGAGTAGGGTGAATGCTCTGCTGCAGTTTTCCGCAGCTGCACAACAATTAGGCAAGACCTCCAGGGCTCCACAGACCTACTTCTAAACAGTGATTTGGCTGAGGCTGTCAGGGAACAAAAGAGTTGTTAGAGAGGTCAGAGGTAAGAAGGCACAAGCCTCATTACTGACAAGCTTGTGCCAAACCTACATGAGCAACTGCAACCAAAATAGAGGAAATACTAAGACCCAAACAGATTTTAAGTATCTCGGTAATTGGTTCATCAGAAGGCAAACGCAGTAGAGCACAAATTGATTTAGAAGGAAACAGCCAATCACCCTATGCACTAATCAGAAAGGGTTGGAAAGGTCTTGTGAAAAATAGTTGCAACTGGTAGTCATATTCTGCTGCAGGTTTGTGGATGTTTTTGCTGTGTTTTTTTAATAGCACAGCTGTCAGATGCAGAATCCCAGCCACACTACCATTACTGGCTTAGCACTGTGCACCATCCAAATGTTACAAACCCTGAGGAACCTAAAATGTGAAGGGTATTTAAGAGATGGAGAATTGCTTATTTTGGGGTAGGGAGAGGCAAGGAAGAACTGTCCTAATATAAGAGATTTACACAAACATAAAAGAACTAATAAAGAAGATTGAAAGGAACAAAGCTAGATCAGACAGGGTCAACTAGCAGGTTCTTTTAAAAGGAACTGCCCCAAATTAAGCTAATTGAGGGGAAGGGGGTTGACAGTNTTAATGCATATTGGTAAAATACCCTATAACAATGTAGTACTGTTTAAACAAAAATATAAAGACAGTACATCAGGACTGGTCACCATACTGCATATACTCAGAAAAGAATAAACTGAAGAAAAATCCTAAAGATATCCAAATGCTGCCAAATACTGTTAGTTACACTCTGATGACAAGAAATAAGGGAGAGGAAAGACAGAGTAAAGAACAGCAGAGAAAAAAAATCAAGAAAACTTAAAATAATGCAAAAAGTCCACAAATATTTCCAAACTTGGTACATGCTAAAATCTTTAGATATTATTTGATTTGAGTCTACCAGACTCATACTCCTCCCTGCATCTTGGCTAGTGTATTCAAATATGCACAGTTTTGGCTTTATCCTACCCTCTTACTGAAAATTAAAATGAGGTTTCTATAGCCTCCTGTGGGAAAGGTTTATGTTGAGCACATCTGAAAGACATTCTCCTGACAAATTCCTTTTTCCAAGAGTATTCTGCAGGGGTTTTTTTTCCCCTTTTTGGGAGCTCTAGTCTCTTCTCTTGCAGAAGAGAGTTCTTGCAGGACAAGATCTTCCAGTTCCTTACAAACAGACAGTTTACCTGCTGTTGTATTTCTTCCAAAATGATCAAAAACAGAAAATATTTTTCTAAAGAATAAGTCTCTTTGGTTGCCTGCCTATCAAGGAGGATACTCCCTGAATTATACAAAATAAACACTAATACTCTTTGCTTATGACAACTATATTTGAATCAACTTTTCTGTGATCATTTTACTCAGATACATTTCCAATTGAGGACCACAATAAAACCATATCCTTCCCTTTTTTTTTTTTTTTACTTTCTATATCAAGCAAATATAAATAGCTTGATTCTAAGAGCTCCTTTGAGAGAGAGAGAGATTTTCCTTGCTATTTTGCCACTATTAAAGGCCTACCAAAGCAAGGCACAGAGCCACTGAAAGAAAATTCAGCTTGTTCATTGAGACAGAAATCAACTAAGGGAACACAAGATTATGGTCAGGAAAACCAATATAATTGAACTCCTGCTACTTCTTACGCTGTACTTTCAATCCACCAATGACAAGAGATACTAAGGAAGATTATTTCATTATTTCACAGGCAGAGGAACTAGGCAATAGAGCACAGAAACTATCTGCACAAGTAGGACAGAATGACACACTGAAACTGGTTTCTCCACTCCCAGTTGCATGATGCCTATTTCTTATGCCTATGACTTATTTCATCCTAAAGATCTACAGCAGCACACTAGTAAAAAATCAGGATATACAATTCCATGATTATCTGGACTTCCAAGACTATACAAGTGGTTATAGAGTTAGATAAGATCATTTTTAATTTACACCTGTCTACCTTGGTTAGCCATCAGTATTTTGCACAGGCTGAACTCAGAACGTTCTAGAGAGCCTCCTGTATCTTTCTCTTTGCTTCTCATGCTCTTTTTGCCACCACTTCAATCTACCATGGTGGATGGGGTGACCCCTATGAGATGTAAAGAGTAACTTCTTGTGATCATGTCCTTTCAGATAGGTTAGATCCCTCACAGATTTAAATGCCCCAAACTGCTACAACTAAGTCCCTTCCCATTTAGTCCCCCTTCATGCTTTTTATCTTTTTTTATTGTAATGGATGCCAGGAGAAATCTCCCATCACTAGAAAGGCTTGTTGCCTAAAAAGCTCTCCACAATTTCAAGATGCTCTTCTGGCCACCAGCAGATATCACCAATAGCATTAAGTCTTCAAGCCACAGCACTTACAAACTATGCAAGATATTTCCATCACTCTCATCACATTTTCATCTGAGCTGATGACTTTTTTTTCCCCCCTTTCAAAGCAAGTTGTATTGAGAAACACCTAGTTTCACCCAAAACAGGACTGCTGAGTCCTGTGTATCTGAAAGAGAAACTGGCAGTATTTTTGCTCTTATGCAACTGAAATGTCAATTCAGTGCAAGAAAAGCATCTGTGTGACAATAGATTCTTATATCTGATTCTGTGTGCTTAGAAGCATCCCAAATACTCATCATACCTATCTCTGTGGGA
Organism: Nothocercus julius; assembly: GCA_013398735.1. NCBI lineage: Eukaryota > Metazoa > Chordata > Aves > Tinamiformes > Tinamidae > Nothocercus > Nothocercus julius. Next base: position 1,878,784 of record VZSV01000131.1, read on the forward strand.
GCTGACAGACTGCCACAGGTTTTGTCTCAGTTGATTACTTATCTTTGCCATTGTTCCTATTTTCCTGGTCCTGTCATTTCATCTGCCTACCTTGTTTTTGAGATGGAGGTGGTTTGTTTTTTCTTCTCCCCCCAGCTCTCTCTCTGCTCACTATTAAAGACATGCCCAACCCAGGCAAAGTGACTATGTGGTCTGTGGACACATGAACTAACAAGATGTGGCCTTAATATTTTAGTTATAAACCCATCATTTCAGACAGAGGTATTAACTCTGATATGGCCCAAACTCATCATCTCAAAATAACCCACAGTGCTTACATACAAAGCAAGTTTTCACATAGTTTTGTGCTCTATACTCTATTTTCTGAAGACATAGAGATATATCCAGAAGGCATTGTTTTTACTAACATCTATTGTATTTAGTGCATGACATGGTCTTCCATAGGCAGGGAAGCTATCCAAAAACCATCTCAAACATTTCCTGTTCAGTCTCATCAGTGAGGACATGCCCTGGATGAGAAATACATTCGTGTTCAGTCCATTTCAGCTGCTTTTTGCCTTGGTCTGAAATTTGAAATGTTTCTTGCACATATTTCAAAATATTTTGGTGTGAACTGTATTATTTGTCCACACCAGAACTGAATGAGCCATTTGTAATGAACACTGCACCAATGGAATTTTGCTTCTCTGTTTTGAAATTGCCTGTGAACAAATTACAGAAGACTCCAGTAGATTTATTACTCAAAAGTATTGACAATTTTTCATATGAGTAATTAATCAAATTTGCAAGTTACTCCCAAATATTTTACTGAAGTTGCACATTTGCTGGTCTTCTGGTTAGATTGAAGAGTTAGGTCATAGTGTTTCTGTTCTTTTATTGGGTATCTTAGATAAGTAAATTCATATCTTCTGACTAATTAAAATAAATTCTAGACTATGCAACTGAACTGGCAGCAGCCTGACCTGTTAGAGCATCTTAGAACCAGCTTATCTTTTACCTGAGAGCTGAAATAGAAATGCAAGGGGTACAGGGAAGGACCTAACTCAGAATCAGTCCAGCTGATAACTTTCTGCAGCTCAGGGAATAAAGGAGAAAAATCATTTGATGCTCAGATAAATACTTTTAAAGCCACTGATGTCTGGAAGCATTTTTGTGCATGATTAGAGGCAGTTTGGGAAGCCCATAAAAGAAGTTGTTAGTCACAAATAATTTTCCAAATTGTACAAGGGCAATGAAGAGTGTGAAACACATTTAATATGCAACTATCAGGTTCTTTAATAGAACAATATCTTATGATAATACATTATGACTCACATCATCTCATAGCAGCAGAAATAATGAAAACTACTTGTTAACTTAAATTCCTCATTGCTCCACCTTTCCCAAAGTCTCATGTTCCCACTTACATCCCTCTCAATCATCACTGCAGCAGCATCTCATCGCCCTTGTCCATGTGCTGCCTGGTTCCTCTGCCTCATCCCCATCAACTAAACTGCCTGGTTTGCTGGTGAGGACAAGGCAGGCTCAGTGCTGCACTACAGCCTCTACTGTACAAACTCCTTTATAGCAGCTGCCAGTTTTTCAAAATTTAGGGGAACTTGCCTGACCTGGACTCCCACTGTGTCAAAAATAACCAAGGTCATTGGTTACAGTCAAGAGGCAGACAGAGATGGCGATCATGAAAAGATTGTTTGCTTAGAAAAGCCACTAAAAGAAAACAGACATCAGCATCATCAAAAAATCGTTCCTATAAAAATGCACAGAGATTACAGTGCAGTGACCCAAATTCCAAACCACATTACTGCACAGTGCAAACATCAAGAGTGTGGGGGAAATGACAAAAGTATCAGGGCAAGAAGACAGGGAAGGGAAAAAAAGAGCTGATCAAAATGAGGACAGTTGTATTACTGCTGTTATCCAATAGCTTCATAGCCAGTATCTTATTGGGACATACAAATAACAAATACACAAGCAAGAAGTGTGATTATGTTTATGGTAGTCCCATAGGAAGAAGTCTAAGAAGAAATCTGAAGTTTTATTCAGAAATGGAGCATGAGAGGAACTTAGCAAAGAGGGGTTATCAAATCAGGCTCCATTAGTTGATGGAGAGAAAGGAGTTTAAAAGTCCTTGCACATTTCTTGGGTCAGGAAGGAGCACAGAAAAATACAATGATTGAAAGCTAAAGCAAATTCAGACTGCAAATAAGACATGGCTTTTAAACCACAGGAGCAGTTAATGACAAAAACAAATTACCAGCAAAATTCCACCTTTTGAAATGTTAAACAACACATGAAGTACTTTCCAGCAAATAATCTTATATGAAGGAACAAGGTTGTATGAACTAATACAATAGTCATTGCCTGGTATCACATGTGACATGAAGTGGGTGTGATCACAGTTCAACCTTCTGCCTGGAAATTTATTCATTTAGAAACCTACTGATGGACAAAATATACTTCTATTCCTTCTACTACCAAGAAGAATATAACATGCATTTATTTTCATGTAAGGAGTCAGAAATCAAGGCAGAATAAAAATCACTGCATAGAAAATTGCACTTATTTGATGATCAGTTCTAATTGAAGCTCTGAAGGATGCACAGCTGACTGGAAAATAGCTTAAGTGGTTGAACGAGACAGGCAGAGACAGAAGAAAGAATTCATATTCTGCAGCTTTTAAGGTGTTCCAGTTACACACCAGGAAAACCAAATCAGAACTTCAGTCAAGAACAATTAATGCTTAGAAAGAAAGAGGACACTTTTTAAAAAAAAATTATTTTTCCTTTCCTTGAGACAAAAATATCTGAGAAGGAAAGACAAAAATTTGCCTTTATTCTTTCATTTTGACATTGTGGTCAAAAGGCCGAAATCCCTGAGCACAGCACCAGGAGTGAATTCGTGGGACTGTGCCAACTCTTTTGTCACAAAATTCAAGCTACAAAACCACGTCCCTGCAGAGCTCAGCATCTCCAGAAAAAAGAGACAGGAGAAATCCAGGCTGACGACCTGTCAGATATAACCCATGGATCGTGTTATTAAAGAGGGGCTATATATTCCCAATCAAACCACAACACTGGAAACAGAGCATGACTGAACATAGTAGAAATGCTGCTGACTGCAGTGCACCCATCAAGTCATTTCTAATTAGGGGGGCCTGGGCCTTCTGCCCCTTCCTTCCTAGAAGGTGAAGAGCTTGATAAAGAAGTTTTCTGTTAAACAGAAGGACAGAATTTCAGGTTTCCCACCAGATTTCAGCCACTGCTTGCCTGTTCAGGATGATGCAAACAAAGATAATGCCTGGTCATTCAAGCTAGGAAAGCAAAACCAGCAGGATTTTGTGCTCTCCAATCACTGCACCTTGCTTTTCTTTGATGGCTAGAGGCAGCCAGATCCTGGCTTTTCCTTGAAGGGGGCTCAGAACCAGGACAGTAGAAGAATACAACATATGAACACAGGGGGGAAACTGTAATTTTCAGAAATTAAGATTTCCAAGATTCATCTGGCTATTTCTTTCTTATGAGGGAATAGAAAGTTTCTTGCCTGCATAATTTTTTGTGGTAGGAAATTACAGCAGGAAAACTCTTTAGTTAGTGCCATTTTTAAACCACATTAGCCACTATTTTATTACTACATGACAATCCATATTAGATTGCTCAGGGAGTATTATTCCAGCTTATGCTCCAGATGCTGAATAGTTTCTAAAAAGCTTTTATTTCCTATTAAGTGTTCATATACTTGCGTGTTGATTTTTCTCTAGTAAAAGATTAACATAGGATTATTTCTTTTCAGTTATAGACTGTAAAATAGCGTGAACTCTAGGCTTTGCACAACTGAAAAGGAAGCCATAGCTAGAGCTGCTAAATCTTGCAATAATGGGAGTAGATAATACATAAGTCTTTAGATAAAAAGCAAGCATCTTATTCAAACTGGCCTGGTTAATAATTACACATCTTTATTCTTAAAACGCAAATTCCCAATGAAAATTTGCACCAATATTAGGTTAGATGGCAACATAATAAGCACTAGGAGATAAAAATGGTTTGTAATTCTGAACAATTTTACAGATAAAAATCTCTCCATATATACATGGCTGCATAGTACTCCTGTTTTACTAGAAGTATGTTACTAACTCTTGCAATTGAAGGCAAAAGGAAGCTGTTGTTGAGTTTTATCATTAAGAATTAGGATTTTTGGAAAAACACAGAGTTTATGTCAAGAAATAGTATGCTTAAGAACTGCAGTCTGAAAAAAAAAAAAGTACCACTAAGTATTATTTGTATTTTACATTGCTTCACATCTCAGATAAAGGTATGCTTTAAAATGCTCATTTTTTATACCTGGCAAATCACTTCGGGGTGCAAGGCTGGAGTGGAAGAAAACCTAAGGACATTTGCAGCAGAAACACCCACATGAAACACCTGAGAAGAAAGCAGGACTGGTGTCCAACCAGCTGAGTTCAACTTCATAGTTCTGTCAATGAATTTCCTACACATTTGGTCAGGAGTATGAGGGTCTGGCTACAATAGTTCTTCCTCCCTCAGTGGGAAAATGAATTTCTGTACCATGAGAGAACTATTTCAAAACAGTCACACTCAAAGCACAACAGGAATTAGAAAGTGTAACATACAAAAATCTTTACATGAGCACTAGGATAGCAAGCACTTTACTGCAAGGATCATTAGAGTGCTTTAAGCACTCCCTGCTTCAGAAAGACAGTGAGTAAGGTTATTCTGTCACATATCCAATAACATAGAAAGGTCTATTAAAATTTTATAGTTTTTGACTAATTTGTTACTTCTAGTTTCCACAGCTAATTTCTGTCATGTGTAAATACATTATCTCCCCAGACAGAAGCAGACCCCACACATATTGATTTGAAAACTGAAGCCCATTGAAGTAAACAGAAAGGTTCATGGGGAATATTTCTTTAAATGGATTGAATGCAATTAAAAGCCAAGTGATATGAACTTAAAATATCTCACTACATCAGAATTGTTACCTATGCAGTCTTGCCTCACCTTATGCATATGGTTCAGTGCGATTTTACCTTGAATTTTCCCATCTTAATAACTAGGTATTATTGCATATCACATGGGTTTCTTTTTTTAATGCTGTGGCAGAAGTAATTAACTTTGTACCAATTACCATGGTGCGTATTAATATTCATAGACTTTTACAGAAAGAATGATCTTGAAATCTCGCAGCAGGCCTGGTTAAAATGATTCATTAATGCTCAGCACAGGTTTCTTTTCTAATTCATTAAGAAAATATTAGCATAATCATGTGGAATTAATTTTCTTAAAAAAGGTTGATACAAGCAAGGGATTAAGAGAACTGGCACTAGCGTAAGAACTACAACTCGTGCCGTACTCCGTCTCTGGAGAGCGACTATCCTATTCACAGTATCACTTCCCAGTGCACTTCAATAACGAAGAAACTAGAGATGGATTGAGGCAATTGAGCTGAGGATTTCATTTTCATGTGAATAATACAACAAAAAAAAATATGCACCCTGTTCTTATATTTCCCTACATCATGAAGGGGGAAGAGAGAAAAACATATTACTCAACATGAACAAGAGGCTGAAAGAAAATACGGCAATGAGGCAATGGGCTACAAATGAGAAAAGCAGCTAGTGAGAGGAAAAAATACCTAATGGGTTTGAAGGGTGAAGTGAAAGTTTAGAAAAAAAACGATCAAGGAGAGGGCGAGAGAATGAAAGGTAAATAGGCTCTCCCAAAAAAGAGAAGAAAAAAAGTGGAGAGAAAGGGGAGCTCCTCTATGACGGAGGTAGAGAGGCATTACAGAAGGGGGAAGCTAAGACCCACCAGTGGGACACATTCCAGAGGCATCAGGGAGCTGCTCCCACCATGGGAGAGGCAAGGAGAGCATTGCAGCCCCCTCTGCAAGGCAGCATCCAAAAGGTGCTTGAGGGATGCCTTGTGAAGATACATAGTCCTTCCACACAGGCCCCAGTCAGTGCATCCAGCCTCCAAAGTGAGAGGCCCTGAGGGAGCACGAGGCAGCTCCTCATGGGACACCGAGCCTCCAATGTAGTGTCATTACTTGGAACTTCCCAGCCTTGGGCCCAAGGTCCCCCACTTTATCCAGCAGCTTCCTGGCATGTCCCTGTCCTGTACCCTGTCCCTCAGGTGGCTTTGGGCCTTCAGAAAGGCACAGTAAACACTAGCCCAGGACACAGAGGTTGTTCAGGTCCAGCAGATCTGGGCCACAACCAGCACCTCCTCTTCCTATCCATGATCCACTTATCTACACATAGCCACAACCTTGGTGTCCTGAAAATCTGTATTACCATTCTGCTCTACCCTTGCTGTAATAAACCACGATACAAATTCTCAGCACATGCCATTATTTATCATGGGAATTATTATTCTGTGGAATATATAATTTACTGGAGAAAGGCTGAACTATGGGCACAGAAATGCCACTGATCTGTGGCAGACATCAATTAGTTCTCAAACTCATTCGCTTTATTCAATCCATTGAAGTCAAAGAGTCCTATAGCTCATTGTAAGCAACAAATCTGTATGTGGAGACAGTGGACTTAAGCAGAGCAAGGCAACCCATGGCAAAGGGTTAAAAAAAGAGGAAATAAAAGGACACTAGATGAATTCAAAAAAAAAAAAAAAGATGCCCTGGCTCTATATAACTATATTTTAAACAGTACTATAAGAACTTCAGACTTTTCCAAATAGTGCTTTGAGATTATAACTTTCTAGTTTCCAATTATTATATACAAGAATAATTTTTTAAATGTTAGCATAATTTTTCTTTTTCCTCTTAGCTTCAACTTTTAACTAGGCTCTCCCTGAGAAAGATTTTATTAAAGAGATTTGTAGGAGTTGCAACATTTCAGGAGTTGTCTGTACAAAAAAATAAAGAAAAATTTCTCATGACATTACTTCTGAAGATTTTCATCCAAATAAGAATATTAACTTACAGTAAAATCTACAATTTTGAAGGCTGGGGTTTATAAGGATAACATGCAGTTCACACTATCAGATTCTTATTCTTCTCTTGCCATCTCTGTTAGCGATCACCTGAAAGAGTACACTCAAAATACATTCAGGGGCATTCTTCTGTCTTTTCTAAGTGGTATTTTTTCCCCCTCCCTCTAATAATGCCTTTATATATATATATATATACACACACACACATATATATATATATATAAAAAAAATTCTGCCAGTTTTCCAGTGGGAAAAATATTTCAACTAGCAAAGATTTCTTTAATACTAAAGTGAAAAACCTTTTCTGAAAGTTTATTATAGAAACAAAAAGAAAAGCTATGTACTTTACTATGTAGAATTCTTTTTGATCAATACAAGTAGAAAATTCAGGAAGACTTGGACATATTTTACACACTTGTTAATGGGTGAGACACAGGAGTTTTCATTAAATGTAGTTAGCTGCCTCTATCCATTTTAATTAGCAGCCTATTGCTCTTTGAATCTTTGTCTTAAAATTCAGACTTTACCCTCACCTTATAGAAACATTACCAGGATTTGCATTCATATTAACTTATCAGTTGCTTTATAGAGAGATTTATTTCAAATTGCTCTTGAACA
>VZSV01000131.1:1886422-1980572 GCA_013398735.1 Nothocercus julius
CAGGCTGTTTTGAAGCATGAAGGCTGAACTCCACTGCTGTACAGGCAAGTGGGTCAGGCAGCCACAGAGGTAATTTACTGTTAAGCCCTGAACAGATCTAAACTTCTGTGTTACTACTTTAAAGCCTGGTGCGCACTCTAATTACAGCCATCCCATGAATAAGATTCAGAAAAATCAAAGGAAGGCTGCATTTTCAAGGACACAGATTATATAGCCACAACACAGCAAGATCCTGCCCTAACAATAAGTACTCAAAAGTGAAGCCTTTCACATTCATGCATGTAGACATGCATTCACATGAAGGAAGTGGGAGGAATAAAAAGCTCAGATTTGCAGAGAATAAAGCATTTGATGCTATGACAATGTCCTGTAATTGTGCAAATACCGTAGCTTGTAAATGCAGCTGTTAATACAGATATGATTTCAGTGGTAACATACCACATGTTGGCTAGTCTGAGTGCTAGTAGAATGCCAAGTATCTGTACTTTGTCACAGCACCCAGCATTGTGAGCTACTCCTAATGCAGCACTGTTCTCAGAGAGCTGCTTTGTGTTTCATCCAGGATCTAGATATTATTCCTTCCTTCCTTCTATTATTCTTTCAAGAACAAGTTAGGTTCACATTGGTCATTGGTTGTTTGATGGTTTCTATCCCACCAAACAAGGGAAAGGTAATGGCAAAGATGATCCAGTTTCACTAAAAATGCAAAAATACAGTATTTATCAATATGTTATTCATCAGTTACTGATCACCTTCTCCAATCTTGTCCAAGCCTTGGGGAGTTTTGCAGAAATTCCAGACCTCGGTATAGAGAACCCCACAAGATGACCCCCAAAGTCATTTCGCTATCCCTGTGCCACAGTTTTAGCTCAGCTTTAAAGTGGCCCTCACTGAACACTAGCATGAAAACAAGGGTAATGAATCATTTCAATAAAATAATCCAGTCTTACAAGTTTTCTACAGTCTTCTACCTAGACTATCCAGTTTCACCATTTCTCAACACCAATGCCTGAAAAAAACATGGCCTTTCCCCTTCATCAACACTGAAGTACCAGCCTGTCAACCAATTACAGATTTCATCATCCTATCACAAACAGCAAACCTGGCTTCCTTTTTCTTGTCATGTAGATACATTCCCTTAAGAGTCTGACCCATTCTTTTCTAGCTTGTCATGTAAGGTCAACACCTTTTTGTTCATCAGATCTTTTATGAAATCCCTGTTCAGTGTTTCCTTGCTCTCCCTTGGTTCACCTCTTTGCAGCACTACTTTCTTGCTATACTACCTCTCTATCTTTTGCCATTTTTTTTTTTTTTAATAATGTGTTTAATCCTACGTCTCTTATCTGAACCAGAATAATACCAGCTGCAGAACCCAATCATTTTGATATAGCTGAAAATGTATTACACTGAAAATATAATCATGAAAATTATTTTAAAAGGGCTCCACTCTACTATATAACATTTTATAACTCAGACTGTCAAGAGCATGCAGACATTGCTGTTGCAAAATGTCTTCATTTTATCTTGCCTTTCAGACATCAAGCATTATGTATCAACCATCACAAATGCTTTAGGGGCAAAAGCTCCAGTCATAGCACTCACCGACTTCTTAGCTGCTACAAAATAAAATGAGAATAAAGTTGAGATGTTTTGAAATTGTGATCCTCTTCCATTGCAGAAGGAATTCTGAGATGAGGATACAGAGATTCAGCTGACACAGGTTGCGTTAACCTTGGTAAACTGTGCCTGTGTCAAAGGCCTGTAATACCTAGCAAGTTTTTAATTTATATCCTACTTTACTATGAAATACAAGATGCTAACATTTATTATGAATATTTTTGTGTGCAGAAGCTTAAGGTCTTGATTACAGACAGAACTTCTATTTGATTTTACTAAACATTTCTCCTTAGTAAGTTACAGAAAAGCAGTGACTTAGAGAACAACTCAAGAAAATAAGGTAAGTTAATAGCAAAAAGTAGAAAATTCTATCAATAAATCAAATATTGGTTTAAGAAGAGAAAACAAAGTGCAAATTACATCTCTTTTCAGTCCACAGAGGACTTCATATTATAAGCTGGAGATCTGAATTGAGCATGCAGAAAAATATATATAGTTAAAAAAGAAATCATCATCATCATCATCAACAATGTAAAGTCAAAGAGGTGTAAAGTAACATGGCAACATTTGCCGACAGCAGATTCTAGAGACTGGTAAAGTCTCACAAGTATTATGATGCATGTTTAATGGATTGCTTCAAATTCATTAAATACATAATAGGATCACAATCCAGGAAAGTACTTCCTTGAATAAGCATTCTGTACTGAAACGACTCTGGAAGTGATAATGACTTCTCAGTATAAAGAAATGTAGTAAAGAAGCAATTTGCTCATATGTTTTTGCAGACAGCCCAATTAAAATGTCTACTTGATGTTCAGTGACAGACAAATAGCTGGAAGATGTGAAGCTCAAATAAAAATGAATGACTACAGCCTTTGAAATCTAAGTAATAATTCTGTATTTCTAAGTGCACTCATATCAAACTAGCTGCCTATTTTGATTATTGCATCTCTAGAAGCAGAGGTTCAGAGAAGATTTACTTTACCTAACTTCTTAAACTAGTAAAACTGAAAGAGGTAAAAACAATTAGAAGAAAAATACCAAGATGCAGGCAACAATTAGCTAGATACCAAGCAAAAATATTTAGGCAGGATATATGTCCTTTCTTTTGCATGCCCAATAGAACTAGAGGGCAATACTTCTAAAACTGAAGAAGTATTTATGTACACGCTGTTGCTTCCATACACTAACAATTCACATAAGTTCCAAAACCAACATTATTCTTTTAAAAGTCTAATAAGTACATCATCCAGAGGTAAGTGAGTTTGACTGACATTATTAAGGATATTAAATCACAATGTGTCTAGCACAAGTAAAACACATGCTGGCCAGCCAGCCTACACACACCAGGATAGAGCAGGTAAGTATGAGGTACCTTTTACCTCATACAGATATGATGTACAGATACATGCATTATGACCAGAAACGCATAAAAGTATAGGGAAATGAGCACAGACAAGGAACACTAAAAGAAACCTTAATTCACAGCCAGGTGCACCAACACAAAGAAGTTGTTGAAACATTTCTGGGCTTGGGTCTGTGTAATGTGCTCAGGATTTGGGAAATATCTCCGATCAGTAGTTTGCAAGTGCCCTCATCACTCACAGGCAGCCCCTCCAGGGCCTTCAGACCTTTTTCTTTCACAAAATAACCTGCAGTCAAACTTTCCACCCCTCTTTAGAATCACTGACTTATTTCTGGATAGGTTTTTGTCCTAAATCCTCTTGCATCCCAAAGGCAGTAAAATTAACTTGAGTGGACTTAGGAAGTCCTGCCTGCAAACCCACTCAGTGAATCCCTGCAACACATTTCCACTCAACACTGTAAATTCATGCCACCATAAATTCAAGACAGGTGGGCTTTGTATAAAACATGTGATAACCACCACCTACTGGAGGCAAAAATGAGAAGCTAACTCTGTCTCATCCTGTGAATTGAAATGAAACTGCCACTTGTAAAATTCTCATTCTAGAAAGCTAAAATTCCCTCATAAATGACTGTGAAATATATGTATGCTTGAGCTTCTAATTCTTTTATTTGCAGTTCTCTCCTTGAATGGATAAATCCAAACACAGGGCAGGCAGGTGGCTGTGCAGCTGCAAATGTCACTGTGAAATAGATATGATCAGGCTAGTCTTAGTGATGATCCAGTAGGAAATGAATGAGGGATTACAAAGATAATCATGAGCATTTCCTAGTAACCTGAACTGCATTTAAAATAAGTTAAAAAAAATCTTCATGCAGATTTTGGGCCACTTTGCAGCTCTTAAACAGAATCATTTCAAGCCTATTTTAAAAACAAACTCAGAACATAACATTATCCCATTGTTTGTTTTTCATAAAGTGTAGGATACTATTACAGTTTATAGCATAACATTATGGATAACAAGACAATTGCATCGAGTTTTGTCATTACTAGATGGACCACACTTTGCAGTACAGTTGGTCAGAGTAATGTACATCAGGGCACCAAAGACGCCAGGGCAGTGGCAATTCCTTTTCGCTATTCTTCCTTCCCATTTGTTAACATCACAATTTGTTATCAAGACACTTTTGCCTGTTTACTTCCAAGAAGCTCATCCTACAATATATGACATTACAAATAATTCAACTTCCCGCTGCATTATTATAGCCATGTGTAATAGAAAAGCGACACATGGCACATTGCACAGTTATTAAATCACAGTGCCATCTCCACAGCTGCCACAGACATGCAAACAAACATAACTTATTTTTCCCCTCTTTTCATTTACCCTCCCACTTCCCTCTTTCTTTCTCACCTTGCTCTGTGTTATATTTCCAACCCAGATAAACAACAAAATAAGTAACTCCAGGAGAACATGTGTAATTTCTCATGGGCTATTTTACTTTAAGTGGAACTAATGGCAAAATTCTCACTAACTGTAGTGGTGCCAAGACAACCACTATTTGTCCCAGAGACCTGCTCTGTTAAAATTACAGCATTAGGCTCTCCAGCATCCCCACAATTCCCAAAGGGTGCTGACATCTTTGCAATAGTATCTAACCTTTAGAGCCCATCTGCAGAGTTTAGCCTTCTCTAAATATAAAGCATTTCCAAAAGACTTCAGACCCCACCTAGGAAAAATGGTTTCTACCTAGAAAAAATGATCTTCTAGGAAAGAGAAAAAGAAATTATCAGCTTAGGCTTAAACACTGTGAGAATTCCTCTTTAGGTATGTCGATGGTGAGTGAGACTTGATCAAGTGAATCTGGAAGCCAGAAGCAGCCTGGCAGCATTGGTCCTTAGCCCCACTCATTAGCCTTGGTAGAAGAGGGATACACTAATCTGAGCAGAGCACCATGAACCCTCATCTTTTTATCCTATTACCAACAACAGTTTAAAAAAAAAAATAAACTGGTGCAAGTTCCCACAAATCAGAGTTCAGACAGACCAGTAGAAGAACAAACAAGGAAAATAAATTATCTGGTATAAACTATTTTGTATAAACTTAAAAAGGCTGGTGAAAAAAATAATGACCTTTCATTTCCAGATATCCATCTAAAACATATCACAATAGGAAACCTTTGAGACAGAGGATACTGCACAAATGCGTTGCCACTGCTAGGTCACAGAAAGTTGACCAATACTGATATAAAGAAAATTCTTTCTTGCTTTAAATCCTTTTCACCAGCAGGATCTTTTGGGCTAAAGGGATTAAATTCAATACTTCTGTAAAGGTCAAAAAGGAGCATTTCTAAAATCTGTTCAACTTCCTTCTTTGCTTCTTCCAAATGGGGCATGAGAGAGCGCAACTGAATGGGCTCAGGCTTCCTTTTAACATATTTTTGACATTTTGCTCTTCTTTGTCATGGAACGAAGGGCAGTTAGTTAACTTCTCTAGCGCTCACAAAGGAAGAGGTGTCAGCAGGGCACACTCTGCTGCTTTGGAGCTGACATCAGTCTTCAGAAGACCGGTGAGGAAACCACACTTCAACTACTGTGTCATACATGTCATATATATATTAAAAAAATGATTCAAGTTTCCCTGGCAAATGCAGGCTTTGTAATGTTGTATTTCAATTTATTTGATGGAGCTAACTCTCAGCCCTACTACAGATAATTTTTAAGGCTCCCTTAAAATATTAAATAGCATCTTGGGGATGCACAAAGGAAAAAAATTATCACCTAATCATGGCACCACTGAATCACAGGGAGCAGGCACAGAAAGGAACGTCTGCTCTGTCCCCAGGCCAGTGAAGTATTGCCCTCTAGAGTACACTCTCTGCTTATTTCACATTTAATTTTAAAATGTCTTTAGTGATGGTTCTTTCACCACTTCTTAGTCTTCCTTCTACTCTGAATTTAGTGTCAAAGCTTTATCATGGCATTCAGCCCACATTTTATTTTTCTTAATTTCATCTCATTATTCTCAGTTATAACAGTTTGTTCCTCTCTTTACCAAAGAAGTATTTCAAGATAGTTATCATGTTCCCAGCTCTATTTGCATTGGCAGTCTAAATATATTATATTCATAATTTTGCTTTATAAATCAGAATCCTCAAGTCACTTAATCTTTCCAGGTGCTCTTCTATAGAAGGAAATAGACATACAGAAAACAAGTTAGACTTAAGGAGAAATACTGAGACTGGTTGTAGAGCACAAACCACTGTCCTTAGCGTGGTCTGCAAAGCCTGGGGATGGAGCTGGAAGATCTGCCCCGATCCACTCGGTACAAAGCAGAGAACTCACCAGCCTGAGAATTCTGACTTTTCTTTAGTGGCAAAATTCAGTATTTCCACACAGCTGCAAAGCTTTGAGTCAGGCTCAGCTGACATTAGTACCACAGAGGGGATATTGTGTTATAAAAATACCAATCTTGGAAGCAGCTGTTGGCTAATTTCATGTGCCAACATTAAAATCTCACTATGAACCTCATCATGCCTTGGTTTAACCTCAGCCATATGGATAACATACACTTCCTTCCAGGCTATTCAAAATAAAACCCAACAAGAAATTATTTTAGTGCCAATGCACTACTCACTACCACAGCAGACGCTGCTTCCCAGGGAAACACACACGAGAGATCCTCAGTTCTCCCAGCTCCTCAGCATATCGCCCTTTCCTGCCTCTCCCTTTAGGCCAAGGGGGGCCAAGCTCCAGGCAAAACCAGTGGAACAATTTTGCTTGAACTTGGAGCAATTCCTTCTCTTTGGCACCAAGGGCAGAGGGGAACTGCTTAAACCAGATCTGCCACTGGAGAAGCCACAAGATGAAACAGCACCCTCCAACCAGCAACTCTGTGGTCTGTAGATCAAGTCACAATGCCAACATCTCCTTTTATATTTAGGAATTTTTCCTAGCATCTGCTGGATAAGTGAGGTTTCTTCCCAAGAGCGAGCAGCAGGAGGTTTGTAGCCACAAGTGCCACTGCATCCTGAGCAACAGGCTTGTGGAGGCCCTGGGCAACAGCCAAAGTCTCCAAAACCATCAAGTATCACAGGAGATTTCATTAAAGCTAGTGAGAACTTGGGAAATCAAACCTATCACTACTCCATTTTTCTCCTGCCCACATCTTGCTGTTCAGGAATAGATTCCACCCCCTGCCCCTTCCCTCTCTACTCACATTTTCAGAACAGATTTCTACTTTTTATATGCAAGTGTTCTGGGTCCTTGCCCAGCAAGGATAGGCTGTATTCACTGCGGTGATAATTTCAATATTGTCAGGTTTGATTTTTTTTCATCTTTAAATACAAAACTACCACAGACGAGTCCCCCTAAAAGTATTGTTCACACCATTGTGTAAATTTGGAAATTACAAACACCACCCCAGGGTGTTAGGCAGCCTACTCCCTTATCTGCCCTGAAAAACCCATTTTGTGAAAGTCCAGAAATCTCACAGCTATTTAATGCTCTGGGTCTCTAAACAATAGTGATTGATTTTGTTTGGTCTGGCAAACACAAATTATCCCATAATCATTTTAGTCTGCCAGCCATGCTTATGTTAACTTGTTTGTGTTTTAAGAAGAAAATGCAGTGATTGTAATGAAAAATGGAAAGGGCTGGAGGCAAATAAAAGATTTTTCTCAGCTGTGGAAAATGCATCTACTTTAATTGTCTACACAGAATAGGTCTAGTTTTCTGCAAGAGCAGAATGAATTTAAAAATAAATCAAAGGACCCTTCTTTTCCTTTCAGCTTGCGTTGCAACTATCTAAGGTTTTATTTCTTCATTTTTGCTGCTTTGTGACAAAGGAACATACAACAGAGCGACAGCTCCAACTCCTTTGTCTGTTTTCCAAAATATAAAATGATTAGAAACTACAGAGAGGAATACAGACAGAACCTGCAATTCAAGCCTTTTGACATTTAAAGGCAACTTTCATCAAGACAAGAGGATCAAGATGGAAAGGGATCTGGCCAGGGCAAGGTTCCGCGATGGCCACTGGCAGTCATACACTTCTTGGTGGCAGGGTGCTGCGCTTGCCAACAGGCTCCAGATTCAAAAGATCAGGTGAGGCCAGCAAATATCTGGCTATCAGACTATACTGGGGTCATTTGGTGTCTCCTGTGCAACAGGGCACCTTCTTCCTCCTCTTGGGCCATGGAGAATGTTTTCCAAATTAATTCTTATCTCTTGCAGTTAAGTAGGACATTGCAAACACTGTTGATGACTCTCAGCTCAGCTACAGGGATAGAGACTCTACCAAAGAGCAAGCAGGCAAGGAGGCACTCACAGCCCAGGGGGGAAAAAGGGGGAAAAGGGCCCATGCCATTGCTGTTCAAGGCAGAAAGTTTAGATAGGAAAAGGGATTTCTGGGTCCCTTTCTATGGAAGGGACATAGAAAAAAAAAAATAGATACCCAACTCCCCCATTATATGCCAATGAAGAATTTCTTTTAAAAGAAAATAGATTCACCAAAATCATGGAGGAAAATAAAGAATGAAGCATGACAAAAGGCCACTTGTAGACAGGATACAAAATGGATGGGACTCAAGCTGTTTCTATATTAGATTAAATATATTAAAGTGTGGACATTTTGCATCCTTCCCATATGACAGGATAACTGAGAAGGGGCAGCAAGGTTTGCCTGGGGAAGGAGAATGGTCAATCCTGGAATCACATCCCCACACCCCCAGGAAGGGGTGTCCTCAGCTCCGTGCCTATGAGGGTCCTGTATCAAGTCACACCATGGGAACACAAGACAGAGCCGAGAGTGAACAGCAAAGTCAGAATAACATTCACTTGAATCAGTGCAAAACCTTTTCCGAGATTTTTTTCTAAAGTAAACACTAAAGTATTATTTTGGTATATGCAAACTATTACTCCAGCTCAGAGCAATATAACCTATTTTCTTTAGGGGACTGCTAGCCTTTTAATAAAAGCTTTTTAAAATATTCTCTGAACATTGCTTAGACTCAAGCTGAAAGTGTTGGCATGAAAATGAAGCAACTTCTCATTTTTCCCATAGAACTATTCAAAGTTTCATGCAACTTCTTGAATAATCTGTCCTTTCAAAAGTATTTTTCAGTTTTTTTTCCCCCCTAGGGATGATAAAAAGCCTGTCTTTACTTTGTGTCTTAAGAGGTGTCTTCTGAGCAAGTCTGTGCACATAATAGCTTAGAAAAAAAGATATTCTAATAATACAGGTTGTGATCTGCATCTCCACTCCAGCTCCAACCCCATATCAGGGAAAGGGAATTTACATCACCCACATTTAGTCCAACTTTGATCTTACTAGGTTTTGATTCCTTTGCTCTGTACTAGTGCCCTAGCACTTCCCCAAAACAACAGAACAGAAAAGCCTGCACTCAGTGCTGGTGATATATCATATTTAAGAAGTTGCATTCAAAAGCAAAGGTGGCCATTTACAAGGAAATACTCAATCTCTGCTATCAAAAACCTCATAAGTTGGAAGGAAGCAAAACTCTAAGTGCAATAAATCTATGTTTAATGTCAATACAAAGCTCATTGCTGCGGTCAACAGTGTTTTAGTGAAGTTTTAGGAAGTTTAGAAACAAAACACTCACTGGAAAGTGCCTTCAAATGCAGATAATTTATCAAGTCAGCAGTTCTGAGATGCTCTATTTGGAAAAATGGGAAACAGTTGTAGCCCATCAGATTCTCTCTCCTGAGAGATTCAGCTTGACAGCAATTCAGTGGCCACCACTGTCCAGAAAGACTTTGTCAAGCAAGATCTCTTGTGTTTTGATTGTTCCTGCCTTAGAATATTCTAAGATCTAAATCTAAGTGCAAACAAACACCACACAACTTGCTCTGTTATTTTCATTTTCCCAGACTCTATAGTCAACTATTAAGGAAACACAAATAACCCAGTGTTGACACAGGATAATCATATAGCTACCAGGCAAATCAAACTCTTTTGCCTACTGCACTAAGTCACCCAGAAGGGAAAGTAAATGAAATGAAGACATAGCCATTGATTAAAGCTTTTCACTCCTGTATACCTACATTACAGGATATCCTTTGGTTCCTGGATCCATCCTCCCTTACAGTTTTTAGTTGCCCCAGTACTGTGCTTTGGCTATTGCAAACATCTGCCAACAAGTGGCTTCGCTGTCAAGTGTTAAGGGCTACAGGAGTCTCAGCTGCAGATCTGCTCATCTGGGTGCAGAGAAAGTCCCCTGAGAAACCTGGCAAATTTTAAGCAGCAGAAGGCACAGGAATAGATCCAGCAACAGCCCTTTAAGCCAGCCCTCTGCCTCTATATCTTTGAGGCTACAGTCAAATACCAGCCATTTCCAACTGAAATTCATTAGGTGAGAACAGATGGTGGATTTCAGTGATTTTTTAGAATACTAATACTATTAATTTTCCTTTAATGTTAGGAGGAAGAGTTAAAAGTGCAATTAAACTTCCTTCAAAACAGAAGTTTGAGAAAAAAATGCATTAAGAAACATCAAAACACATCATTTTGCTATTCTTTAACTGAGCCTCGGCATTTACACTTTCCTTCTATTTAATTTGTGTTAGTTCAGTGAACTAAACTGAGATATTGTGAAAGCTGGTCCAAAATTCAAGTGCATTTCCATGCAAGATCACCATTACCTATACAGTGATGGTCACAGGTATCTTACCTGTGTCCTTGATCAAGTAGCTTGGTCAGAGTAAAGTCTATATGGAATTGCAGATAAATCACTTACTGGGGGACACTTTAAAAGTTAGGAGAACTTGTATGTATTCTGACTTACAGCCTGGAGGACTGGTAGCTCTGGGCTCCAAAAACAACCACCTCCCATGAGACAAGGTAATAAGAAGACTGAATGAAATCAAATACTTGAACTAGAATGTTTACAGCTTCCAGTAAGTAAATAACCTAACAGTGTAGATCCAATAAAAAAAATTTAGACCTCTTCTATTCTCATATTTCCTCTATGCTTCCTGCAGGATACAGCCCCTACACTATACAACAGGTTTGGGAAGTACCTATGTCTTCTTTTAGATAATATTTTTACCACAGCTTGACATCCCTGTTTGGAATAGTATATAAAATAAAGCTTGTTTAAACCAAATCAAGCTCTTAGGCAGCCAATATGAAGCCCCATCAAGACTTTGTGACTTGCATCTTGCTCTAAACCCAGCAGATCATGCATTCAAACATCTTCGCACTGCAGTTCTCCAAAGAAAGTAGCCAATTTTTTTCTAAAAACACACCCTTTCCCACCTATTACCATGCCCCACAAGCTGTTTGGATGGAAAACACCAGAGACCTTCCAGGTGGGTACAGAGCATTTCATTCACATTTAACAAAAGCATAACAGAAGGAGATTGAAGCCCACTGCCATTGAGCGCCAGCCCCCTGCATTCTCCAGGTATCTCAGTTACCTGCAAGCAGCTCAGCACATACCTGGGCAGCACATGGGCCCAGCAACGCAGAGTCCCAGGGTCTAACAACTAAATTATTCAGCCTGTCCAGGAAGGCTCCGGACACAAAACATCTCCGCAAATACCTTTTCTAAAGATGACGAAGGTTATTTACGTTTCATCTGCCCTGCTGCACAAGTTATCACCACCCTGAAGAGGCAAAATGAATGCTCTGCTCCTGCAGAATGGTCACTGCATTTGCACAACACCACCAGAGCTCAGAGAGACGCTACTATTTCCTGTGTCCTCCATCCAGTACTTGTTCTTTGATGATTAAATGCATGTTTCCCTACTATTTCAGGGGTATTCCTTAGGGCACCATTATCCCAGAAAAGAATCAAAAGAGCCTATGACTTCATAGCAACAAGTATAGAGCTGCAGGAAAGAAAATAATCAAGAAGGAAATTAAAAGCAATATTATACATCTGTCTCTTCTAGAGGTATTTTTAAAACCACCAATTCCAAATTATTTGCTGCCCTATTGCTGCTGTTTGTGATGACCTGGCTTGTGGTCTATGCTGGGTGAATATTCCTCCATCTCTAGCCAAAGAGCATAAAAACAAGAAAGATAAACTGTAGGGCAGAGTATCCTACAGCAAAGCTACAGGAGTTGTTGCCTCTCACCTTCACACTGGCAAATGACGCCCCAGCTGCCTGGCACAAGGTAATGCTCCTAGGCACAGCCCAGGGACATGCCATATTTGCAGGCATCTCAGGTTAACACAGGACATTAACAAATGGCAAGGAACCTTCTGCTGAGCAACAGGGTTTTCTTTATACGCTTATGCAAGTGAAAGCTTTTTTCATGCTTTCTAGATAACCTGTCATGTCTTGTAGAGCCAAATATGAGGATAAAGAAAACACCTGTATTTGCTCCCAGTATTTGTTCACAGCTATGCATCAAACTTGACCATGTTAGATCCCCTCTGATTTATGGGAGCGCTTGGATGTGGGGGGCTTGAAGTTATAAAGTATAAGCAGGTGTCTATAAAAATCATGCTATAGACATAAAGGGCAATAGACATAATAAAGGGAAATGAGACAGTTCAGAAAACCCTCTGTCTTTCATAGGGAGGAGACAGAATTAAAGCATAATCCCTTTAAAGTATATTGAAATGAAAACACCTGTTTGTTAGACACCAGAGACATCTCCAATACAGTCAATACCTGTGTTAATAACAGCTTTGGTGGCTCATGAGACCAGCATGCCAGGAAACCTTGTGTTTCAGTAAAGCTCTTGCAAGCAGGAGCAGATCCACCTCCTGCCCACTCTCGCTGGAGCATGTGCCACAAAGTCAGTATTTCCCCAGCTCAGGAGAGGCAGTTTTCATAAGGATTTGTGTTATTTCTGAATGTCTTTCTCCAGATAAAGAAGAGTTCAGCCTGCGCAGGACAAATAACTAGGAGAAGCAGCAGCCAGTTCATGAAAGCCTGTCATAGCAAGGACACGATAGACAGCAGCACTCAGCTTTAAGCCTGGCCCCTACTCTCCCAACAAGTGCTCTCAGCAGAGCCCAGTTCAAACTCCAGGGAAGTCTTTCAGTCTCTCACGAGTCTCTGGGAAATGTCCTAAGGAGGATGAAGGAAAAAAGTAATTCTTCACTGTAATTCCCATCCTAAGCATCTCTTTACAGGCACAGAGAACAAAGTGCTTAACATCAAGTGAGCAAGAGCTTCTCCAAGGCTAGAATGGCTGTGTTATATCCATAAGAACAAAATGAAGAAATCCATTATTTCTTATTTCCCCCACTCAAAAGCACATTTTCTACTTTAAGCTGCAGGTTCTGTTAGCTGAAGTCTACACATGGGCTCTGTGGATGAAACACATCCTTCTTCCTTTCCAGTGATGTACAAACCATGATTCAACTATAGCGATACCTCCCACACACGCAGAAAAAAAAAAAAAAAAAAAATCAGCCAAACAAGGTATTCTGCTTCATAATGCTTAACTTCCAGTAGAACCCAAAGAAGGCCTGAATTATTAGAATTTTCATAGCTCAGGCAATAAACATTTATAATTAACTGCTACTCTGAGCAACTGCCTGAAAGACCCTCTGCTGCTGTAAGCAAAGTAGAATCCAGACCAAAGAAATAGTAAAATTGTTAACTTAAAGGTGAACAGAATGAAAGTATACATAAAACCAGAAGAAAATACCCCAACAGAGCATATTTCTTCCAGATAATGCAGTTGAAATAGGTCATCATTTGAAGAGGAAGATAATAAACCACCCAAGTTCTTGATGCTTCCAGAATAGGGCCCCATGTGTCCATGGATGTGGCCCTTCCTCACAGGGCAGCTGGTTCCCAAATCTAGATTTCTGCCCCTGATTTTAGGAAAATCCTTCTGCTTTTGTAAGGTATAATGAACTTTATGGTTTCAGACTCCCTTCCAATTAGGAAATATGGAAGCAGTTCTGGACAGCTCCACACTCCACCAGATTCTGCATGGTCTGAGCAATGGTCCCAATGCAGCTTTGCTAACTCATGGATCATTGTAACAACTGCTTACATTTTATAACTTCATTAATTCCTTAAGGGGGATAGAAACAGAAAACAGTTAATGATACTTAAAAGTCATACAGCACTAGGAAGAACTAACAGCCCCCACAAAGCAGGAAGGAGTGATAGCATAAGGAAAGTTTATCAGATAAACATCTAGTATTGAATGTAAAGTAACCTCAGGTATTGAATGGGAAAGGAGGGGGAAAAAACATTGCAAAAAAAGCAACTGGTAATGGTTCAGCACATCCTCAAAAAGCGAGCAGCAAGAGGCCAATACCATCTTGGACAGCTGACAAAGGAGCATCATATTGCAAAGTGCTGAGAGGAAAAACCTCTTTGCACCAAATGCTGCCAGTTGATGCTGAACCAGTATTGATCAGAGCAGCTGTGAAAAGCTTTAAGTGCAGGTGGAATAATGAGGCAGCCAGGCAGCTCATGCTTTGTTATACTTCTTTCTTTTCTGTGAATTTTCAAGGCTGATCTAGTCCCACACAGGCACAACAGCCAGACCCTACAGCAAGGGTACAACTGAATATGCAGTAATTTCTGGAGCAGAGACTTATCATTCACTTACAAGTACCTGTCCAACACGGTATCATGGGAACAGAGGGCCAGACTAGCATAGCTGCATGAAAAAGCTCACAGAAACCCATGTAAGTATAGAAGCTAAAAGATACTTTAGGCTCTTCAAACACTATTTTTCACTAGAAAAACCTTGCTGCTTCTGTTAAACTAAAAATAAGCTTTTAAGAAAGCTATCTGCATGCTTCTGCCTTCCAGCTTAATCAGAGCCTATCTATTTTGTAGCACCCCAGAAAATACTGGGTTTTCTTTTCTTTCCATCTACCCATATTATCCTCACCATGCAGAGCACAGACTAATCCATACCATTTATTTCAACTTAAGGGTGAGACATTGCCAGGACACACATTGGAACCTAGGTAGTGGAGGCATTTCTAGGTCCCACACATTATATACACACACAGAAAGCCCCGTAATGCCTAAGCCAAGCTAAGTTTGAGGCAGCAAAGGTGGTAACAGGGTCCCTAGGGTGGAGGGGCAGCCAGGACAGACCTGAGCTCTTGGAAATGCTCGTGCAGGAGACATCACAGAGTCAGTGTCATGTAGCCACAGAAATGCCATTGACTAGGAAGGGGCAGAAATTCTTACTCAACTGAAAAATGCAAGTCTGATTTGACAAGAGCTCCTCAGTCATAAGTGTTTCCATTTCATAGGCTCATTTCTGACTAACGAGCACCTATATGCATGCTGAATGACTCCTCAAATATCCACGACGTTGAGTTTTACAGGTTTGCCATCTCTGAGACAAGAAAAACAAACTAGGGAGAAAAGCTTCACGGTCACTATGTGTTAGGAGTCTCCCCTTTATGCATTTTATATAAGCTTTCTGCTTTACAGCCTGAAGGATTTCACACATTTTGAAAGATGGAAAGGTTTTTACTGAATCATTATCATCTCATAAAAGCACAAAGCCACTGTGAACCCTGTAGTCATAATCTTAAAAATTCAATTATTGCTTAGCAAAGGCAAATCCAAGAATGTCTGCAGCTGTAAAAATCTGAAAAGGGACTACACATAAGAATAGTGATAAGTGCACTATAAAGTTTAAACAGGTTGTGTCGTACTCACTTCACACCAGAATGTGTCAAAGACTGTTATAAGTAGGGGTAGAGATACTTATACAACTAACATTTATTCCTCTTGAAACAAAGACAAAGGAAACGCAGTTCCAGAAGTCTGTGCATTCAGAAATATACAAATATTTGCAAATGAAGCAAAGAACAAAAAAATACAATTCCCAAAAAATTTTTTGCCAAAAGGTTCTAACATACAAAATTAGAAAAAAAAGGAACACATTGATGGAACAGTACCCATTACCAATTGCCAATTTGCATGAAAGACTCACTTCTAGGAGGTCCTCTTGAAAATAATCTTATACATATAGCAATACCTAGAACTATACTACTCAAATGAAAGTTTATCCATTGAGTACAGCAAGATGAAGTATTTTATTGAAAATTCTCCTGTAAGTTTACAAAGGTTGAAAGCTAGAAAAAGGGAAACATTTGTGAAATGACTCAAATTGCAGCAGATCTCCATCTCCAGATGTCTGAATGATCATCTCATCTCTAGGGTTACAGTAACTCAGACTGGGATGCTTAACTGATTTCTCCCTCCCTTCTTCCCTGACAAAGAAAAAAGGTTACCTTTACAGAGGTAACTTCAGAAGTCCCTCATATGGAGCCAGTTACTCAAGAGTGAGAGCTACTGTACTGCAGGTAATGGGCCCCTAGGGATTCAAACTGCAAAGCAAAAAGGGAGCAGGGGAAGAAAGGAAAACAGGCAGAGAAGGAAGATAACTTTCAACTCTAAATTCCAAGAGAAATACCAAAAAATAAATCCAGGGAATAGGATGGAAAAAAAACAATGATGATTCTCTGCCAGAGTGCTTGCAGCAAAAAGGAAAATGTTAATCAAAGAAATCAATAGAAAAAAATTTGCATGTGACTCTTATCCATAATATTATAACATCAAACGACACCACATGGTCCATTGGCTTCCAAAGACTGAGCCTAACAAAACTGTGGCACTTCTCTTCCATGCACAGATTTGAAGGCATTTCAGAGTTGCCCAGTCCTGCAGCCAAGGCAGCCGGCTTGCAGCCTACCTACACACAGGACAAGTGCTTTAGCCATTCTGTAACCTGGCTCACCACCCAAAAAGTAGAAGAGAAACTCTTTAATTGTCAACTCCTTCAGATGCACCAGCTAAGATTGATAGCCTAAGAATTACTTAGTATGTAAAGTAGATGTTAACTTTTCAAAGGCACATAATTGCCAAAGTGCTTTCCAGAAAAAAAAAAAAACCCACACCAGTATACACTCAACTATAATAAATGCAAACAAGTAACCTAAAAGTAATTTTCTCCACTAAGTAGTTCAGCACTGAGGAGCAACACTTCACTGACACTTGAATCCTGTTGTTTCATGAGAACTACCAATAAAATAAGGAAACACAAAACTTTAACATGTAAAATAAAAAGCACATATATACATAAGGAATAAAATAACTCAACCACTTACATATGAAAAGGAGCAAAAGAACTTAATACCTCATGCTTTAAGTACTTAGCTTTCTTACCCATTGCTTCATAATGATTATAAATAAGAGCTATATTTGAAGAGTGTAAAGTGTAAATCAGAAGCTGTGAATTGCTTGAGGGTCAGCTGCACACAGTCCAAACTGGACAAAGAGGATGAGCATCATATCCAACAGTACAGGAAACAGACTGATGCCATGAAATATAAACAGTTTCAGAGAATATCTAACTTGAAAATAAAATATTAAAGACAGAAACAGCATTTTTAATTTCATGCAGAACGCCTGTCTGCAGTCACTGTATAACCAGGACAGGGAGATGCTGCCAGGACAGCCATGAGAATAATGTTGTAGACAGCACATCAATAGAGGAAGGAAGTGAATGTTCAGAGATCTGTAGATATGAAACCCATGTATTACTCCTCTGTTGCATTTACCTTTCAGTTTGAACAGGAAAGCACAGCCTCATGTTTTTCAGCAATTTGTCCTGTATGCAATTTTCATTTTTCATTGATTTCCTGTTGCAACTGTACTTTGTGCAAAATAGCATACAATAGAAAATAATACCTACCCTCAATTTAGAGCCCCAAATTGGATTTCTGTGCCATTCCTCCTGATATCCCAGTTTCATTTCATTTCATCATCATTTTACCCAGCCTCTCTCACTCTTCATTTTGCTTCAAGGAAAAACTCATCCTCATGCAGGAAAGGCAACATATGATATATTCAACATTAAAAGCTCACTGAAGCCGAATTTGGAGCTCATAGTCTGAGCACATGGATGAATTTCACCCTCAATAAACACCAAGAATCTCTGGCCAAATGAGAGAAAATGTAACCAGTCAATATTAAAAATATTTTCTTCATTTCTGAAATGAAGCATGGCCACATCTTACTCCTGACTTTCAACATCACCTGTGCTTTTCTAAACAGCAGAATCACAGAGGTCCTATCACAGGGTCAAAGCCACAGGCAATGTAAATTAATCCCTTCTTAACTAGACCCTATTTCAGCAATAGATACCTGTACACCCTGATCCCCTGCATCATATAAATCAGGATCTTAACCCTGTTGCTTGCTCTGCCACAAATACAATATAACTTTCCTATTTAATGCAGCCTCCTCAAT
The DNA here is from genome assembly GCA_013398735.1 of Nothocercus julius. Taxonomy (NCBI): domain Eukaryota; kingdom Metazoa; phylum Chordata; class Aves; order Tinamiformes; family Tinamidae; genus Nothocercus; species Nothocercus julius. Next base: position 1,904,634 of record VZSV01000131.1, read on the forward strand.
TAAATTCCTTAAATGCATACAAGCTCTTCTCGTAACTTTTAAGTACGACCTCCATACATATAGTACCTAAAGCATTGAGCTGTGAACAGGAAACATGCATATGCATCTTCAGCAGCCTACTAACTGGAATAGTGAACAAATACATCTCAGAACACCTTATAACCCATGACATCAGTTGTCATAGATGGAACAAAAGGGCTCCTCGCAGCAAGAAACTCCTGCTCCGGTTCCCTCCCCACCGCTCCGCCATCCTCAAATAGACAATAATGAATTCTGGAGTCAGGACAGCCCACACAAGGGGACCTTCCAGGCAGGAGGCACCTCCTGGGACTGCCCAGGCCACCTCCCTGCTCCAAACCACCTCCCTATCCCACTCCCCCACAGCCATCCTGTTCTCCAGGACACCCCAGGGCCTTCATTAGATCACCCAGACTTGCATCTAGGATTTACTTGAGGTTTTCTACCTTTAAATAGTATTTTTGTTTGTGAATATCCAGTGATAATTCCAGGCCCTGTCAAATATTTTCTTTTTTCTCCTCAACACAAGACAGCACTTCTAAACGTGATACGGTCTGCTGTGAGGGGCTGGTACTAAACTTCAGGCTCGTTAAGTAGCCCCAGTTGGTTCAGTCACTTACACTTAACTACAAACACATTCCTACTAGGAGTTTGTTTTGTTGAAAACTTTTCTTTTTTTTTCCTCTTCTAATTCCTGTCTATTTTAGCTTGACACATAACTTGGCATCTTCTGTTATTCCCAGAGACCAGAAGGGGCACCAACAAATTTGCAGACCGAAGCCAAATTTTATTAGGCTCAACAGGGAAAAGGCTCTATGGGATTCATCATGGCTTTGCATCAGAGACACTAATTGACAGCAGACTAAAGACATTACACAGTTCTGATTTCATGATTCCCACCACAGCTTTGCGACTGCTTTCCTTTTTTCTTAGGAAGCAGAAAATGATCATTAAAAATAGAACCAAGTAGTCTAAAGGAGAACTATGTATTGGTATGGACCAAATTGTTGCAAATATCAGTGTTAAACCACAGTAATTTCATGTCATACTGCAATGGGGCAGAGGGGAGAAGGGATTTAGTCGCCATAATAGTCACTGCCTAATTCAGGGATAAAACACATAAATAGCCACAAGCCAGACTTTATTATCCATGGTCAGGTAACAATTTCTGCCACAAGAATACTCAGACTTAAAACAGATATGTGAGCACCTAACTCTTATTTGGAAGGAGGTGGATAGAGTCACATGAATATATTCTTACAGTAGCCAATTTCTTTATCATTCTTCTGCTCAAGTTTGAAAATAATCTCCTGCCACAACTAAGTGCAGTATTTCCTTCTGGACATCTTCCTGTGTCTCACGAATTCAATGCATGCACACCAAATCACCTAATATGCTAGGACAGCTGACAAGCTGCTCTCCTCCGAAAGGTGGGATCCCTCTATTTCCATCTGCCAGCTCCACAGTCACAGCGTTTCTAATTAGTCACAACCTCCAGACTGCCCCTTACATGGGCTAGCAGAGCAGGTGCTGCTTGGTGACTCGCAGCCGCCTGACCAGCAGCATCAGCAGACATGCAGCTCTGCTGCCTTTAGTCTCCACTGAAGATATGGAGAACCCATTAAACCTCAGCTCTCCTCCTATCCTTCACACACACACACATACATCTATAACCAAATATCAATAAAAATGCAACCTCTCCAAATTCTTGTTAGTCTACTAGCATGAAAAAAATTATGCTCTCAGTCAACTAGATGGATATTTCCTATAAACTTCTGAAGGTTTCCTCCTAACCTGGTCAAGACATCCTGCAAGTTCAATGCCAGACCTCCTTATCTAAGCAGCAACCACAATGAGCCATCGATCTTCATATAGAGAATAACTTTTGTCATTCCATTCCTTGCAAAAGTTTAAGGATGTTCCATTAAGTCACCTTCAAACTACAGTTCGCGCAGGAGTATCTGACAGAATTTGAAAAGTAAAAGATAACATTTCTTTCTCTGAGTAAGAGACCACTTATTTTTCCTTCTCTAAAGCATAGGGAAAAAAATCTCTTCTGAAAGCTGAAGTGGAAGACAAGAAGTTACTTCACACTTTCAGAGCAACTTGTTGACTTCTGCCACTCTCACTGGCTATCACGTTTTAAAAGAACTGCTAATTTCCACAAATGCTTAATATTCCCACTAACGCTCAAGTGTACATAGCACATCAGTTCCATGCAGTTGCTCAGCATTCAACAGCTCCCCTCCTTTTGTGCGCAGAGAGCATTACTATCCTTAACTGCACTTAATGAGTAAAGTCACTGAGAAGGGACGGGAGGCTGCGCACACCCCAGCCTGCCATTCGTCCAGCTAAACCATTGCCTTCTGGCACCTCTCGAGGGACGAAGCAAGGAGGTCGCACACGCTCATTCACACACACGTGCCTGAAACAGTGGCATCTCCCCAGCTGAAAAAAAACATTTTGGCTTTGGGGGATATTTGGTTTAAAAAAAAAGAAATAGAAAAAAGTCACATACCTTACATCATGCAGACATAGCTCTGTGTATGATCTACAAGGGCCCTTCTGAAAGGGCATCTTTGCTCTGCGTTGTTCACCTTAGCTCACAGGTTTTGATAACATCAGGACAACATTTTTTGCCACTTCTGACAGTCCTAGCTGCAATCTCCACCTTGTGGAAGCAAATGCTGCTCAGCTGACATTTACCTTGACTTCACCTATAACATTTAAACATACACGCTTTCTACTGCTCACTGTATTTCAATTGGCTATAGAAAACAGAATAAAACAAATTTCTCATTATACTTGATATTTCCCCATATATCAACTGTCTTTTTCAAATTCCCACCTTATTTCCAAAACCAGAGTAATCATTTCAAGGCACTAACACTTGCAGAGAGCTCTGGGCAACAACAAATCGCACATCCTGCTGCATGCAAAAAGAGTGCTCAAAAACTTCTTTCAATATCAGCCAGCCAACATGAAAACCAGTATTTTCTGTGGTACTTTTTTGCCATGTTTGTTTCTTTACTTTTTAATCACAACAAAAATATTAACAGGCAGGATCTCTGGCAGTGAGGAAGTTCTCAATGTTTCAAATGTTTATTCAATTTAGACATTTATAACAAGGGGGTGAAAAGCAGAAAATATGTATTAGAAGATATACTGAACGCAAATCTATAGAACAGTGACATGTAAGCTTTGATTTTTTTAATTATTAGCCCTCAGGATGGTGCTCTGAATTTTATGCTCTTGTCATTAAACAATACAGCAACAAGTGGCACATATTGAAGTCCCTCCCTTACAAGGGAGCATCAGATGAAATAATTGCAAAACCTCTGCATGACCAACAAAGAAGAAAAACAGAAAAAGTAAAGTTCAGTTGCATAGTAATTTGATTGCTTGGTAATTTTGAATTGTCAATGTGATGGTAATGGGTATTTAATTTGCAGTGCTTCTTGCTCTGTATTGACTTTAGAGCTTCCAGGAATGCAAGTGTAACGCAGATGCAAGGTAGATGTAAATATTTATGATGCTGTAGAAAACAAATGTAAAACACCATTTCCATTACTATCTGCTGGGAGCAATACAAAACACTATATAGAGAAAAGACAGCATCCATGAATATGTGCATAGTGGGTGCACCGTGAGATGAACCAAGCAAGATACTGTATTATAGAATTAAAGTGATACAATCTTGAGTGAGCTTCCAGAAAAATGACCTTGCCTTTCACTGCTGGCATCTTCCTGAAAGGTCTGAAAGACATTTCCACCACCTGCAGTTTGGAGGCACAGAATGTCAGAGAAAAATATCACAGTAGATTCAGAATCATTGACAACAGAAAATGCTGAAGTAGTTCGTTGAGTCACAGCGCTGTGGTTGTAATCAACAAGATACAAACCTTGTTAATACAATTTATCATGTATCAAATAGAAAGAGGATGCTGCCTTAGTGAAAAGATTTCGTCATGGACAGCCAGCTGAAAATACTAGCTCAGAACAAACCATGGTCTTGCAGCAACTGGAGTTTATAACACAGAACACTTGCTGTGAAGTTATCAAGAGCAATGACTGAATCCACATGTTTTATTAGCACTCTGCTATTAATCACCTAGGATGGAAACCATGTACATACAAAAAGCCTATATATATGCTTAAATATATACTTTTATATATATATATATATACACACATATATATATATAAAACATGCTTAAAAGGACACATCTTTAAATCCAAAAGAAGTAGGATGTTAAGGGCTGGAAAAGTTTCCATTTTGAAAATCTCTAGAAAAGCAGTTCTAGTGCTCTCCTTTCCCTATATTGTTTATAATTGACTAGTCTTAACAGAAGTCTAAAGCCAGTTCTAGAGTAACTAAAGTGTTAGATGGAAATGTGTAAAAAGAAAAAAGCATACCATTTAAAATCCAATACATTTTTAATAGTTTCCGCCCCCCCGCCCCTAATCTGCCACTTATATCAACAAACTTGGTATGACATGGACAAAAACATGCTTTGAATTGTCTTGTTTCTCAGCATCACAAAACATTAGCACCATTGTGAACTTAGCACACATTCAAGTAACTTCTTTTTTTCCTTTAAAGCTGTTACCTAAACAGCATTTTATAAGCAGCTCAAAGACAGAAATTATTTCTGAAAACCAAGAGACTCTACAGGACATATGGAGGTGTTTTAACTTCCAGTGCCGCAGAAATCCAACAGCTGCTGCTGCAGGGAAGGGTTTGACCAGTTACTTGGAAATGATGGGCAGACTACTACACCACTCCAAGCAGCTTTGAGATTTTTTCAGACCAAGTATATCCAGAGATAACAGCAGTGACTGGTAAGCACAGGAGACCTCCCCCTCAGTTATGAGGGAGTCATTTTAAGACCTCAGTATTAACCAAATCAGTGACAATAGCCATATATAAACAGCCACCAAAAAGTTTAGAACATATCCAAGCTTACAAGAACTTATTTGCCCAGTTATTTTAAAGGGAAAATATATTTTCAAGCTGCTTACCATGTGAAGTAACCATTATTAAACAAATATAGACAAGAATCTCTGTTCCTGCTACACAATACTGGATAACAACTGAAGGAGAACTACCAATAAATTGCTTACCTGTTAGCCATAGGATTTTAAGCCATTCCCACCCTACTCTACATACACTGTAGGGGTACTTTTAAAAGCCTTTCAAACTTTAGTGTAAATTTGATTTGCCACAGTTTCATTCAATAAAACAGGAATGCTGATCCAACTTGCAAACTGTAGAGATAAAACAGATAACATTGGTAGCAATTAATCTCTGTGTTGACATAGGCTCTCTCAGTTTAGGACAAGCATCAAGTGTCCCACTCTACTCAGTATTTCACAGTAACTTCTTTGAATATGCCAGCATTTCTTATGATAAAGCATTTGCATAAAATGCCAAATGAAAATTAAATTCTTACTCTCCTCTGATGCAGTATATATGTGATATCCAGCCCTCAATCAGATATTGCAGATCTGCTGGCTTGGATCAGACTGTAAGGAATGCTCTGCTCAATTTGTTTAACACAAAATTGAACCAAAACACATCTTTTTTGTCAGACAAGCCATGATTTTGTGTGGGGAAATGCAGCTGCAAGTGTTGATGATGTCTCTGTGTAGGCTGATTAGATGAGCTTTGTTGTGCTCTGCGCTTGTATACTCTCTCTTCAGAGATCTCTGTTCAAGCTATCTATTAGTCATGGCTAAATGAGCAACAATTTCAAATATATTGAAATGAGATGCACTTAAGTCATACAAATTCTGCATGTGCAAGACTACAAACACAATAGCAGAGGTGATCCAGATCCAACAAAGCTTGGCTGAAGCTGGGGGAGCAGAAAGCAGCGCTGCTTCCCTGCCCCAGCAAAGGCAGCAATACTGAATGGCAACCTTCTCTTCTTGCTCTAGGCCATGGGATGCATCACAGATTGTCTCTTCAGAAGCAAGCAGCAAATTCTACAGATCAAACTTTGGAAGCAAATTTTCACATCGCTCTGGTTGTAAATGTAAGATTTAACACACAGCACATATCTGCTACAGGGATTTCTGGTCACAGAGCTTTATATTTACTCTTTGCTTCAGTGACTTCAGCATATAATCAAACTCCTGGTCCACAAAATTCAAGAACTGAGGTCCCAGAACATCTGTGCAGCCTTTCTACTCCGTACCCCCTTTATCAAGCTGATCTTCCAAGCATGATGCTCATGCCCCTCACCATATATGAAATACCACGGAGTATTGCTTGACAGCTACCAGACACTGTGATCCTTGGAGCTCTCACAGTTCATCAAACAAAGGATGAGTAAGGGGAAGTGCAATATAACAGAAACACACACAAAAATACACACACAAATCCAGCCCTGAGCATTACAAATGATTACAGCTCTCCATTCACAGCAGCATATTTAACTTTTTCATACTTACACAGTTATGAGGAAAACAGCATAAATGGTAGACCAATCTATATTCTACATAAAGAGTCCTCCAAAGCACACCCCTACTAGAAGTCTAAAATTCAAAAATATTCTGTAAGCAGAGGACAAACTTATAGGAAAGGAAAGGGATTTTTCAGCACATTTTAGCACATAAAGCTATGTAGAAAACACAGAAGATTTGTAAATCCTGTGTTGAATGACAATACATATTATTTCTAACAATTACTGAGATACCATTACCAGTCTTGTTTTCCTGCCCTGGGGCACTGGGAGAGCTAGAAGAATCTGGATGAAGTCTCCCCACCCAGAAGTGATATAAAAAAAAAAAAAAAAAAAAAAAAAAAAAAAAAAAAACCACACACACACTCCATTTTCCAAAAAGTATCACTTCCCTCAGAGAAAAGTGTTCTTAGCCTAAGCTGAGAATAACACGGGGGTGAGGCACGATCACCCACATTTGATTTAAACAGCTGATATCTCCTATACTGAGGAATATGACAGGAGCCAATGTAAGTTTCCTTTCTCTTAATTTGCACTAGCTTTACTGATTTGAAAAGACTAGTTTGATTCACAGTTAACATTATGCAGTTTTGTCTTCTTCCATTAGAATACATATGGGGAACACATCCTCCCCAGAGCAGCAGCATCTAATGCCATAAAATAAATAAATCCAGAAAAGCCCACACACCCTGCAGCAAATTGAGAAATGAGGGATGTTATTCTAGGACAGAGTAGCCAATATTTTCAGGTTTGTATTTAAGATACAAGTTGCTTGAAATTCCACCAGAATAGTTTGGTTAAAAAAGAAAAAAAAAAAACAACATAGCAAGGAGGCAGGTCCAGTAGAGTAGCTCAACATAAAGCTGGAGGGAGAAGACTGGTTGGAGCAGCCCACTTGCTCTTGATATCGAAGAAGCTCCAAGCTTCTTCTCAAAGCTCTAAGCACAGACTGGTAGTGTTGCTTGAAAGGAGACACAAGGTACAGCAATGAAAGCAGAGGCCATGAAGCTCAGTGAATTTTGTTTGTATGAGTTTTTCTCCTTTTTTGAAATGTGGTGTGATATATGTTTACAGTAGCCTCGCATGCTCTTTTTCAGAATTCTCTTTATAGTTCATTTGTGTGCACTAAGTCTTGACCAGAATTGGTCTTTGACACAGACTGTAAAATACTAATGTTAAAAGGACCCAGTGGAAAATAAAAGTTAGTATCATGACAAAAATGGATGATTTCTCATGTAATATCTTCCCCCTCTTGCCTTCCATATAAAGGAAATATGGAAAATATGTTTTCTGATATACAAATTAAGAATTCTGCTTCTATAAAAACACATCTGGCTACTATAATGTTGAAGTAGAAGTTTGTTGGTATTATTTTGTCATAGCTGATCCCAAGTGAGCATAGTCCTTCCTTCTGAAGGAGAATTTCCACTGCTGCCTTTTTATTTGCTGCACAGACAGAGGGCACAGATGTAGGAGAACAGTGACATCCTTGCAATATACAAGGAAATGGCCATGAGGGCAAGCAGCTTCCAGCAAAAACACTATGGAACTACACTGAGCTACTTTATCCATTCCAGATATTCTGAAAACAGTTTGGTTACAAAGATGGAAGCCACTGAACCCCCAGACTGCCACCAGGCATCAGCTCATTTTGATCCCTCACAGCAGGAATACCTGCAACGTTCAGTCAAACCCAGTTTTTCCACCCAGCTTCTCCACAGTGCAGGCCAGCTTAGCCATGCTCCCAGACCACGGGTCAGGGTCACAGTAACAGCTTTCCCGGGCTTGGAGAAGAGCTAAACTTCAGCATATCATCCCAACCAGCGCAAATGAACACACCTCTCAAACTCCAGAGACTAGCCCCCTTCGTTAGGGGAGATTTTTCTTCCCTATTGAAAAAGCTATCTAGCAAGCAACTCCTCAGCTGCCCTGCCTGACAAGTAGGCAGGGCCCTGCGCAGGCCAGCGCTCCATGGGAGGACTCCGCCACCTGCAAGAGCTGGGAAATACCGGGAGGCAAGAGAAACCTCCCCGGGCAAGGACCTGTTTCCAGCAGTGACAGCAGTACTGCTCGCAGAGCACTGCAGAAAAGCACAAACTGATGGTCCAAACTAAGTGATGACTTCTTCCTTGAAACCGCACACACATATGTTTGTGTCTTAACAAGAAACAGAGGCCATGAACAGGATACTACCATAATGCCCCCATAAAAAGGTCTTTTCTTAAAGGTGGCCTATCTAGCTTTCACTACCTTGAATATTTTTAAATACCAAAAAAATTGACTTCAAGAGAACTTACTTTGCATGTTAGGCTAATTCAGGAAAGAGTAGCTATTTAAAAAGTAAACAAACTAAAAACAGATACTGGTTAGTATTCAACATCCTTTGATATTTTAGAACAAGTCACCACTATAGCAAAAATATCAAAATGCTAGACTAGGGTTTTATATTGACTACTTAATTGGAACAGGCATCTTTGCTTAAGAACTGTATTGCAATAAAGGAAAAAAAATAGAAAATCCATATATTTTGCTTGTATTGGACCACTCCAAATAAAGTTAGAACCACAAAATAACCTGAAAAATGTTTCTGTTGTTTCAACCTGACTTTGATTAATATATCTGGTAAATATAGTTGTAATTTTATAACTGAAAAGAAAAATAATCAGGAGTAGGGGGAATATTTCATTATTATTATGATGCAGTTAGACAAACTCCAGTGAAGTTTTCTTTTAACAGAAATGAAGTTGAATCAATACTAAGCCAGTTGCTAAAAGTCAAATTCCCTAGAATTACATCAAGGATGAATTAGAGTATTATGTCATGTAACCCTGCAAGACTTCAAGGCATCTCAGAGAAAAGGAAGGGTTGCTTGTTGTTGTTTTTTCTGGATCAGTTAGAGGAGCAGCAGCACCTTTGAGCATATGAACAACAGTGCAAAAGCCAAAACCTTCAGTGCATCTCAGGAAGGTAATGAAAAGAGCTTATTTTCCATACATTTCAGCCTAGGTGCTGCTTGGTTTAGACACCCAGCAGCTAAACTCTGGAACAAGTCTGAATATGGGTCTTATTTCACAGAGGATACCAAAGGCTACCTGGACATCACCCAAGTCACACAAGAGATGACACCCTAGCCACACGTCCCTGTGGTGGGACATATTCATTTAGAGTCCTCTATTTTCAAATATGGAGAAAACATTTCTTGAGACCCAGGCAGGGACACATCAGAAGTCAAGTCATCCTGTTGTTCAGTTCTTAAATGGCATCGCTATTGCTAAGCCACAGACAACACCTAGTGTGCTCCAATAACTACACCTATTTTAAGGGGCTCATTCAATAAGAATTCATCAATGTGTTGAGACAAGGTAGGACGACTCTCTCCAGCTGCCAACTCAAAATGCTGCTGAAGCCAAGGAGGCAGGTTGAAGAACAAAAACATTTAAAAATCTTCTCTCAAAAGTCCAGTTTGGCCTAACTAAAATAAGATTTTGCCCATACATTTTCTTTGAAGCTACTGATGTCAGGACAGAGAACTTAAGTAATTTCGTGAGCAAGACTCCCAATACACCTACTAAGAATGTTTTTGGAACAAACTGCACAGTAACACCTGTAAGTTAAAGGGTCCAGTATTCACTGCATCTGGACAAACAATTTTATTTTCTTGTATCTTCCATTTTCCTAATTTCAGAGCTGAACAATGAGCAGCAACTTTAAGAATTAGCAACAGGAAATGCAAGCAAAACAGATGACTTGTTCAAAAAATAAAATCAACCTATTTTTTCCTATAAAAAAGAACTGGTTATGTAGCTCCTGATACATACGTATTTTAAAGATTTCACAGCTACAGGAGGTACTACTGCTCCAACAGAAGTAGCAAAACCATTTTGGTTACAAAACTTATTGCCTAATGATCACAAGTTTCAGCCAAATCAGCTGAGTAAAATGAATTTATTGCTTCCTTTATTACAGAAGTTTAATAGTGTCCTTTTGGTTAGCTTTCAGCTTAGAAATCTTGGGGAAAATATATTTTTCTTGGTAAGTTATATTCTTTATCAGATGCTACCTGACCATGCCAGCTAGTCTAGCTGTGAATCCCGTATGACCAGAGTCCCCTTAAAGGGCTGAAAGCCACAAATCAGGTCTTCTCTCATCAGGATGGGATTTTGTATGCTATTATGTTTCACGGAGCTTGAATCTTTCAAATTTCCATGTAATTCCTTCCTTACTGCAAAAGCATAACTGATAAAGTGAAATTACGTACTAATTGAAATTCTCCAAATTGAAATTCTCCAAACTTGCTACCTCCACTCCTGAAATACAACAGGATGAGAAAACAGCTTGAAATTCCTATCAAGACAGACGATCTTTTGTTGTTGGTTTTGTTTTAATCTTCTCTAGTTCCCTGAATCAACAATTCCATAAACAAGGGGGAAACTGGCTGGATGAGATCTGTCGATTAAAACCTTATAGGTCTCCTCTATCTAGATAGTTTATTGCAAGTTACAAAACGCAATGAAAGCTGCAGAATTTACTTAAAAATTGCTCACTGCCAGAAATACACAGAAACACCCATTGCCAGAGTTGAAATAAACACACAGACCAATTGAGAAGAGCACTATTTTTTTTTTTTTAAAGTGTGACATATGCCTGTCATTCTAAACCTGATTTATTATACTATATGTAATCATACATGTAGTGTGTATATATTATCTAGTATAACAAATCAGATTTGGAATGACAAGCATATGTCAGTGTCACTGCCTTAAGGTGTTTGTTGTTCTTAGCTTACAGTGGTTTTTAAACACATCCATTAATTACATTCTGCATTACAATTATCGAAATCATGCCAGTTTCAAGCACAAATCTCATTCCCAAGAACAAAAGCTACAAATCCAGTCTTGAAGGAGTACAAGGCAAATTCATCTCATCTGTCCTGGGAAAAGATAGATGTGGTAAAAAAGTCAAAATATCCTTTTTTCTTCAAAAGGCAGGAGGGGGAAAAATAAAATTTAAAAATAACCAAACACAAAAAAAAAAAGGAGCCTGGGCCTTATGCTAGATTTGTTCCTGTATTATTTCCTTACCATTTAAATGAATGTTACTTTGTAGGCCTGTATACCTGGATAAGCCCTAAATGTGAGGGGTACAGAGAAGCAAACAGTGTAACCCCATGACAAAACCATGCACTGCAACAAATAACTAATAAGAATACATTACACCTATCACTTAAAATAATTACACATGCCTGTATCTACACAGTGATACATATGGTGTTTGCATAAAAACAGGTATTATGTCCAGATCAGGTATAGCTCAGTAGCAGATTGATAGGGCATGTGGACCAGGCTAGAGCCAGCCTTTCCTTTTTATTCTTGGATGTGCCATGCAAGGTCAGAAATGCTTGAAAAAGCTAAAATAGGAAAATGATCATACTTAAAAGGATTAAGTGATTCATTCAGAGGCATCTCTGCAAACCTCCGTGTAATTGAACAGTTTTTCTTCCATCTTTCTCCTGAAAACCCTTAATTGCAACCACTGAAAGGAAATACATTCCTGGCTATTTTTACAAAATGTGTTATTATGTCTGAGCAATCCCTTCCCATTTAACTCTGCAATGCAGCTATAAAACGGCTGATTTGGTTTAGTGCTTTACTCCTGAAGTACCTCACACCCTGCACGGGGGAGCAGCCACCAGAGAGGCTCAGACTGCAGATTGAAATTGCAAGATCCTAAACAAGCTCTGCCAGCTGAGCAAGTTCAGAGGGAATTTGCTGCTGCTGCTTTGGGGAGGGCAGGTGACTTCGCAAGCCAACAGAGAGCTCTGTTTCCCATTAGTCCGACATTCAGTCACTGCCACTTTAGCAAACCCTTGACTGATCCTCCCTTCCCACCACCCCTTCACCCCAGGCACAACAGCAAAGCAAAGTCAGGATGAAAAGGGTGTTTTCCAGTCACAGTTCAGGCTCTGGTTTACGTTCTGCAGGACACTTACCTGCCTGCTCAACACCCTGCGAGCTGACAGCCTTTTTCTGCACACACCTGTGCAGAGGGTCCCACTTCAGCCATGCAGGTTGAGCAGCTCAGCCCTCATTAGCCACTCAGCCCAAACCAGTTGACAGCCATGATGCTCATTTACACTAAAGCTAATTAGTCTGAAATTTCCATTTACTCTAAGCCCACAGTATCAGCCTGGCCACATAAAAAAAGCTTTAAAATGAGTCAGAGTAATTCATTCTCCCTTTCTAACGCCAGAGGAGCATAAAGTGGCCTAAGTGTAAAGAACATCGTAGCCAAATGACTTCTGCCATCGATTTCATCAAAGCTGCATTCAACCCTATTTCAGCATTTATTGAACAGAGCTCAAAACCCAGATCTGCTACATCGATGTCAGAGAAGCTTCCAATTGCATCAGCACGGGATTTACAGCATGATAACTAAATGTCTCTGCGTGTGACACTTAAGCCCAACATATCATGACGAAGAGCTGAGTTGGAAGGTAGACACTAAATACTACCTCAAGTCCTTCTACTCCCTCATATAGACATTAAAAAAGGAGAGAAAATGTCTGATTATTTCTGATTCCTATTCCTTTGTCTTTTTTGTTACAAAGATTACATCAATATTAGTTTGCTTGACACAAAAAGCTTGTTACATTTTTAGAAGTTTAAATCCATTTCTCATCCCTGCCCCTTTCTTTCCTGATAGGAATTAGCACATCAGCAATGGTGCTCCCATTTCTTTTCCCAATGTGCAACTGAATCAGACCTATGTCATCAAGGCACAATTTCTGAGATGAGATTAGAATGTCCAGACCCCTAAAGCTGAATCTAAAACTCTCAGATTATTTCTACTGTTTCCAAGAGCCTTTTCCAAACAGCCTCAAACCATTAATTCTTGGGCTCCTAATTAAAAATCTGCATGTGATACTAATCTGTATCTTAAACTCAGTTCTAATGTTCTGGATATGCAATTGCATAGAAATGAAAAAATTACACATCAATACAGGATGTATGTCTCAAGATATAACATCATCACAACTGAAATGCTATTATGGTATATGTGGACTACAGATAGATCTTACTAGGTAATTTAAAACATTCTAAAACAAAAGTTGTCAAGAATCTGCAACTCAGACTGCTGAAGAGAAAGTAACTGCTTTTGTGCAGTTCTGCAGTCTTGCAAAGGATCTAATGAGCAAAACAGTATCATTTTCTTCAGCATGTATCCATATATCTTTTTTCCTATTCTCCAATTATAGTTGGCACAACATGACTAATCACAGCTATCATTTCAGCACAGAAGTAGACCTGCATGTAGCTTGACTAGACCAGAGTAACAATTTTGAATGACATTCAATTAATATCAAGTTCAATTTCATTAAAGGACATGACATGCATCCTCTGAAACAATAAGTTCCCTTAGGTCAAAAGCATACTAACTGGAAACTGAAATCAGTCTCCAAGTCACTCGAAAATCTGTGATAAAGAATAGTATAGTTTGAGGTTTGGGGTTTTTTCCCCACCGCTGCAATGATAGTGAATATATATACATACATATATAATCCTTTCAAGTTTTAACTTTCTTTTAAAAATTGACATTATTCATCAAAGAAAAACAGATTAGTGTTTTATAGGTGGAAAATCAATTGCTTGTTTTCCACTTTTTTTAAAAAAAGAAACTGCTGCTTCATTCTTTAAGATGCAGTCACCATTCTTTGGAAAACAAGTGTTTTAGACTAAAGGGAGAACTTCTTCCCTGCTTCCTCTCACTTTCCATGTTAGACAATTAACACCTTTCAGTCAGTTCATGAGTGTAGACAGCTAATTGCAGGAGTAGAGAAACAAGAGGCCTTATAGTTGTTCAGGTCCCAAAATGAATATCAATTTGGACTTCATATGACATTGTACCTTTACTATGTTATTGTTTTCAGCCTTTCTTTGCCCATTTCCTTGTTTCAGATTTTCATGAACGATGCACATACCTTAACAGGCACATTTTTGTGGAAAGAGGTGAACACGTGCCCCCAGAGCACAAACTCCGTGAGTCATCTCACTGTTCCTTGTGCTACAGCCAGCACCATAAAACCCCTTTGTAACCTCCAGTTTTAACTCCTTCTGTACATCCTATTCAAGAGCTATTCAGTAGCCTTTTTCCTAAATCTCATACTCGCTCCTGCCTACAGGCCCTCCCAGCAGCTCTACAGTTATTTGTTCATGGGCCAACATTATCCTTTAATTTGAACAGCTCCTCTCCATGCCTGCTTTTTAAATCATGCTCTATAAGCAGTACTGGAAAAGTACAAAAAAACAGCACAAAAATTAACCTGCTCCAGGCGCCAACCTGCAGTCTGAAAATCTTGCTCAGATATAACCAAAACCCTGAGGCCTTATGGTATCCGCATTCTTGTAGAGGCCTCACTCGTCCTCCGGCACCAGCATTTCTCAACTCATCATGGAAATACCCACCCCAGCTAACCCTCCGGCTGCTTTAATCCCACTGCATTGGTGACAGGAGCATTTCTGCTAGAGCTCCCAGCCTGCACCAGCGATTCGTCCCTCAGTCCTCCCATACACATGGCCGTGCATCCTGTAATGCTGAATTTCATCACATTCTTATTAGCCTCTTCTCCAAGGTCATTTATTTCTCTGTGTATGAGATCCTCTCCTCCTCTGTTTAATAATCCCTTTTAATTTCAGTCTGCCAGGAAATTTCATTAGCCCGAGCTCACTATTTCTGTGCCAAGGTAATTTCATTATCAAAGAAAGAAATACCAAAAAGGATATGCCATGCAAATGCAGGGTCACTTCTCTATTTATCAGAGCTGTGTATAAGAATCTCTGCTGAACCCTTACTTACTGAGCTCATTTTAGCAGTTATATTGACTTTTAGGGCAATTCCTCCAAGTTATACAAGCAAGATCTTGTGTGAGTAACCTTTAAAAAGTGAAATATCTAAATGCATGTGCACAAGATGCAAAATTTAAATGAAGGTTATATTATGAAGGGCAACTCCAATATCTAAGAATCAAAATAATTAGTGTCCTCCATTTACAGAAAACTCATATATACAGTATTAATAAAGGACAAATTACAAGGCATATTTTATATGCCCCATTAAACCAGCAGGATTAAGTTTGCACAAAATGTAATTGCCTTTTGATGGGAATAAAGCACAAAAACTCCAATCAGATGCAACACAACCTAATTTATGACACAGTCCTAGAATTTTTTGGCAATTAGTGTCACAACATCACAAGTTTAATATATTACAGTGTTAAAAGGTACACAGCCCTGCTGTAAATTATTTTGCTTTTCTCTCCTGTACATCTGAGGTGTCAGAATAGAGGTAAATTTCTTCCTGACCACTTAGACAGCTCATTACTTCCCCAGAATGCTACTGTGCCATCACTAATCTTGGCAATGTATCATCATTCATCAAAATATCATTCAGCTACGAGCAAAACTAAACAATACACTTGGTTTCCCAGTTTTTCCATGGTTTTGAGGGGAAGTTCTCCACTGAATTCTGTGGCTACAAAGACTGACAAACAGGAGCCCCTAAAAAAAAAAGTGACAGTAAAAGACCTTTACAGGATCACCTCTGGGCTGATGTAAGTTGAAATTGCTCCATTACAGTATATGTTACACTGGGGATTGGACCAGCCAGCACCAAAGCTGAAGGACACAGAACCACCTCTCACTTGGTATAAACTTAATCTGCTTCTTCACAAAAACGCAGATAAAAAAGAGTCACCAAGCAAAAGCATCAGTGAAACAAACGGTGATTTTAACACACAGATACATTATCAGAAGCATCTCCCCACTGCAGAGCCCCATGGAGATGCGTGCAGAAAGATAGAGAGGAGAGGACAAGCAAGTACTATGAGGCAGAAGGGCTCAGGAAGAAAGTCATGAAAACAGTCTGCAGGGCCCCAGAACCTGATTAATGAGTTGGGAGACAGGGGAGGAGAAATAAGTGTCCCAAATCTTCATGTAGAGCTTGAAGAAAAGATGACATAAGAAAACTACTTAAAAATAGCTATGAATAAACACTTTGACTTCATTCAAGATCCCAAGAAAGTCAACAGGGACCTTGCCAGTGACACTGATGGACCTTTACCATCACAGGGGGGAAGGAGGAGAAGAGAAAGTAGTATTCAGTTACATTTCCCAAGAGGAAAACAACACACTACTCCATTACAGCAGATCACATTATAGCAATTTGTGCTACTTAAATTACTGGAGGGGAAAGGCAATAAAAATAAAGCCCAGTCCTGATATCATATGGAGTACAGCAATGACAAGAAAACATCAAGGAGAAATTGCTCAGGATATCCATGAGAAACAACAGGACACTGCAGAAGCAGCAGTCCTATAGCAACAGACAGACAGGGACCTTACATGGCACATCAGGAAACCTTCAGGTCTTCTGAAGTCCCAGCAGTCAATTTGCAGCTCCACAATAGAAAAAAACAAGGTAAAAATGTGCACTGGTGCAGCTTTGACAGGTTCCCAAGGATGCTGCAGCTTTTATCAAGGAAACCAATGTGATCCTGAACAGTCCACTGATAAAATATTATGCATGAAAACCCAAGATTTGCATCAGCTTGTTACAGCACAACAAAAGAGGATGGGGTTTCTGCAGGGACAATCTGGATGTAATAAAAACAAAATTTTAACATATTTACTATGCATTTTTATAACAGCAACAAATAATAAACCACACTCTTAATGAGGGCAATGAGAGACTGGAAAGAGAAAGAATAAGTAATCAGGGTCAGAGTAACTGAGCTTTTGCAGGAGTCCTGGGAGACAGAACACGAGAGAAATAACAAACAGGACGTCTTCTAACAAACCCTATGTAAATTTAACTTAAAAACATTGGTATGCGAACACAGCCCTGCCTGGAAATGCCATCCCTACAACCCCTGCTTTAATCAGCTGTAATAAATATGCAACAGCCTCATAGAAAGTCTGGGAAATTAAAGCTCAATTTGCAAACACTTTTCTTCTAAATTTGCAGCACAGCCAAAACCCCTTTCTGCTGTTTTTAGGGCCTCTGGTGCTGGGGCAGTGGCCTGGACAGCACCCTTTGCTATGAAGGAAAACCAGGCTCGCCTGCCTAAGTGCAGCGCTGCCCACGCGCTGGGTAGGACCCAGCGGCCCATCACCTGGCTCCCCCAGAGCAGTGGGGGGCGGCTGGTGCAGGAGCCTCGCCTCATTAATTAAACTCAGGCTCAAGTACTAGTCTTGGGTCTTCCATGCATTTTAAAAATCACCCCCTGCGCACGCAGCAGCCTGGTGGTCCCAATGCCATGTCCCTTGGACAAGCTCAGGCCTGAGCCAGGCTGGGAGATCTACACTATAATGTGGTCAAGGAACAACTGCAGCCTGGGCATACCCAGCAACCAGCACAAGCCTGGAAAGCACCAGGCAGGAGAAAGAGTAATAAAACCCTCTGTTATATCACCTGGAAGAGCCTGGAATTGTACCAAGAGCAGTCATAACACAGCCAAAAGGAAGAGGTCAATAACAACAGCTTCTCTAGGCACCCATGAAGCCTTTGCGGTATCTACTGACACCACTTCAGGAGGAGATGAATGAACTGTCAGCCTAAAACCAAATGTGACATTTGTCATCTTAAACTGGTGTGTGACTCAAGGCCTGACCAGGATGGATAGCTGGATGTGAAGTAATAGCACAGCAAGGGACAGAAACACAGGCAAGCCTTAGGTCTTAGGACAAAATTAGACCCTATGGCCCAAGGTAAACAAGGACTTGCTGTACTCTGAGGAAAAGACAAGGCAGAATTCCTAAAGCCTTGTGTTCAGTGAAGAGCAGTGTTTTAAACTACTCCTTTTGTTTACCTTTTTAAAGGTAATCCCTCCTATGCAGTATATTTTTGCTAGAAACAACATGCCCAAAAATTTCTCCAGAGAAACAAGCAGGAATAGCAGGGCTACAGAAAGGTTTAAATTTAGCCATTGAACCACTAATCCCCCAAATTTCTGTTCCCACACATCAAGAAGAGAGAGAGTTGCCAGAGCAAAGCAAGCAAGGTGGTCTGAGAGGTCAGGTCCAAGCTACACATAGGGTCACCAGAGGCTGACATTTCTCCTCAAATCTGTTTAAAAGAAAACTGATCACTAAAACTGTGCCTCAACAGAAGCTAAAGCTGGAAGGTAATTCCTCAGACTCAGAGATGAGCTGGAACCGCGTTGCTGACCAAAAGAAGGATCATACTTCTGGAACCTAAAGTACGTGCTTTACTTAATTACTTTAAGTTTAGCTATACTTCTACAAAGTCTCCTTTGCCTGAGAATTGCTTTTACTCTTTTACAGTAAAAATTCAATTGACAGCTTGTCCAGCACCATAACCTTGACTGTGCCACTGCTTCTCAGCACAGCTTTGTTCAAAAGACACAGAAACAGTTGCTGATGTGAAAGATTTCTTTACACGTTCCTATGCAAGTTTTCAAAACAGGGAACTTTCAAGAAAATCTGCTGACTTAATTCCTCAAGTGTCAAGTACCCTGGTTACACATTCACTGGCTTAGTGGTGAGCAAGCCCCATATGCAGAATCCTAATTCCCTGGCACTTTCATGAATGTTTTTCCCCCCTCCTTTAAAAGAACAGAAGCAAAATCTGAAGACAGTTCTTCAGTTGTTTTTATCTGATGCTTTCATATTTTATAACCCAGTGGTATTTAGAGAACAAAACAGTTGGGTCTCCTTTGGAGCACAGAGGTTGTGTTAATGCTAAATTGGGAATACTGCAATTTCATTCAAATTACTTTAACTTGAATTTTCCTCCCTGCAGCCCCCTGCACATGAGGTTAGTTGACCAGGCTGATAAAATTACTGATTAGCCAAATCAGGCAGTGAGCCCTGGTATGGGAGAAGAGCCCTAGTCCCCTCCCCATCATTGACAAGGATGTTAATGCGCCCACAGGGCCCCAGTTTTCAGACCACCTTCCCTAGCTACAGCCTCAGGCTGACTGCTTCAGATGATAGTAGGGAACAGTTAAATGCAGAGATCCTTGCAGTTGGTATTTCTCAGCAGTTAACAGAAGGGTTTAATATAAACACTTCAGAAAAATTCTTGATAAAGGAAAATGGCATTTTTTGATTAATAAGCTAATTTAACTCATTGCAGGGAATTCTACTCTTGAAATGTATAGGCCTGTCACTGATAAGGAAAACTATGAACCCAATTTTTCTGAAGTTATTTTAATTCAGTGGAAACTAGGGATACTCTGTCTCAGAGCCTTTAATGCTTCGTGTTCAAACACATCTTCTCAGGGGAACTCCACCCAAAGAAATTTGGTTTTACTCTTCCCTTTTTGATGTGACAAAAGGGCCATCAGCTCACTAACACCTAAACACACATTCCCCAGTACAGAGCATTTCACTTATTCATCAGCCTCTGGGCAGCATAAGAATTATGCCTTCTGACTGCTTTCAAATTGGATTCATAATTTCCCTGAGACGTTGCAAGTTTCTTGATACTGGGGACAGCAGATAGTGAAGACATTTTGTAAAATTGACTGTTTTTATTGGCATAGAGCATAATCAGCCTACTAGTACATCAGGCAGAACTTTTATTAGGCTTTACAGACTTTGCAAGCACATTTGGAAAAGAGTGTTTATCAGGGACAGAAATAATAGGTCTGCTTTAAGCCTTGCAGTCTCCAGAAGATTTGACTGAGTCAAAGGCATCTACCTGCTACACACTAGAGCAACACAACTCCTGCTCCCGGCTTGCCCGGGTACAAAAACGTTTTTGTACTGCACCTAAGCTAGATTTTTATTGCACACCAGCACAGGTGAAACACAGAAGATGAAAGCTATAATTTTTGGTTAATACAACTTGCCTGATGAAGAATTATAGCAGATTTAATTCATAGCGAGGAAACTGAAAACTCTGGTTTACCTAAACTACCCTTCTCTGTTAGAGAACAGATTTTTTTCTTCCAGGAGGAACTTTCCTGGTTAAAATTATCCTGCTCAAATTAAGATTTCTTCTTTGCACAAAAGAGCTTTAGAAGTCTGCAAGCTTCTCTCTGCTGGTCAGTACATAATTAAGGTCAAATCCAGCACACACATTTTCCTATTACGAGTTTTATTTAAACTCATAACAAGTGCTGCTTACCAATGTAAGTCTTGACTGTTTAGGGAATTTGTCCATTTAAAGTTTCTTATCAATATTTTGATATTTCCTACAACATTGAATGTGCAGTGAAATGTTCAATCAGCTGCATGGGGTAATACATCCTATATCCTCCAGAAACAGGCCAGAAAGAGCCTATGGCAGCTGTTACAAGTAATCTTGCTTTCAAGAAGAAAACACTAAAACAAAAAGAAAAAACAAGATAGAGGAGAAAAAAAAATCTCAGCTGCTCTGCTTGCCTGTTAGAACACACATTGGGCAGTAGAGGAAGGAACAGTACAACTATATTGATACAACAGGCTGTTAATAAAATGCAAGCCTGGTAGAAGCTGTTCACTGAGCAATATGAACCTTTTGACCAACAACTACCAACATGCTAAGAAGCAACAGTAGCATGAGCTAAAGAGGCTCCGACAACAAGCGGCAGAAATTCCTGCTAGAAGAGCAGGGAAGGGCAAAGGAACTGTACACCAGCATCTCATTTTGCTAGGATCTCCCACACATTGTCAATGACTAGAGACTATTTAATTCATGAAATCATCTACAAGAATCTGCTTTCTTTCCTTCACCTGCTATATGTCTTTGAAGAGAGAAAATATAAACTGTAGTAATCAGAAGCTGAAACTCTGCAGAGAACATGGCTGAGTGATGGGCAAGTCCTGAGAGATCAACACTCCTGCCAGAGGTGCCACTCCAGAGCAGTTGTGCCGGGAAGGGCGAGCATCAGTCTGCACCTACGAACCTGCTCGAGGAGCTAGAGACAGAGATTACGACTAGGCTATTGACAGCTTAAAAATAACACAGCTCAAAAATCACACAGTCCCAAGACACAAGCTTAAGTGCATCTGGTTTACTACCAGATGATGATTTGGCATCCAGGGCAGTGGATGCCAAAAACACTGGGCATGCAGGTTTTAAACAAGGCTTTTGCAGAACTGAAATACTGCACGGTTTGAAACATTAATATTGAGATCCTAAAATAGAAGGGTGCTTTTAGCCTGAGGGGTGCAGAGTTAACCTCCTAAGTCTGCAGGTTGGTACCTCACAGGGCACAATTCAGGCACTGTGAAGAGCCAGCTCCCTTTATTAAGGTGTTCTCAGGCTGGGAGAAGTTAAGACGGACTCAATTAAGGTGCCTAAAACCTGTATTTTAAGACCTACCTTTAGGCCTTAAGCTCCTTAAGAAATAAAAATAAGCTAAATTTCTAAAGAAGTCCACTGCATTTAAGCTGCTGCTTGATCTGAATGAAAAAGCCTGGCAGACCTCAGGACAGAGATGGTGGCAGAGCCTTAAGGACATCAGCAAAATTAATAAAACCTGATCTAGCATTCTATAAAGAGCTAATCCTTAACTAGCAGTACTTTTTTTTTTCCCCCCTCTCCCCTTTACTTATAAATTCTATGGTTGCTGCATTTTACTAGATACAGCATCCCTTAAAGCTTAGGTACAGCCTTCCACTGCATATACCAAGAGGAAAGATAGTGGGAGAGTTAATTAGAAGAAAATAGATATTTCCTTGTAGAGCAAGCATGAATTCAGTAGGTATCAGAGCATAACAGCATCCCCAGACTGAAATACTAAGGCATGTTAAAAAAACTATAATAATAATCACAGGTAGTCCTTAGATGGTTGGACTACAGGCTGGCACTTGTCCTGTCCAAATTAGTTTGCCCAGCATGTTCTGTGTTCTTAAAAGGAAAAAAGAAATGCTTACAAGAGTACAAAGATAACACTTCCAAATAACTTTAATAAAAATTGATCTGCCTTTTTATCTATGCCTAAGAGCAGTAAATGCTTGTTATCTGATGCCGTATTAATATTTTGGCCTGCAACCGACAGCCAAAGTACATCACCAGTGATAATTAGTGCTTCTGTGTTCAATTATTTTTCCAAACACAAAAAGGAAGGTGGGAACAATTCTCCACCTACAAAGGTGAAAGGTTTCAAAGAAAAGGGTGTAAGAAATATACTCTGGTCAGTGCTAGACTTCACTGCAATTGCTGCAAGACAGTTGAGTAAAAAAAGCTGCTTAATAAAAATTTTATTCATTTGGTATCACACAGTTATTTACAATTCTCAAGCACAAGTAGCAGGTTCTGGATAAATCAGATACTGTGGAATGCCAGGTTCACAGGTTGCCTGTAGTACTCAGAGTTGATCATTTAAGGATTATTGGTCTCAACTTGTGCATTTATCTCCAAAATAACAAGACTGAAGAACATTTCAGTTCTTGGAGAAAATGCTGTTTCCAGGGCTTGCTCATCTTGAAGGGAATAAGTAAATGAAGTTTCATGCTAAAGCAGGTTTTGGAGGAAAGACAGGAGTCTATAATATGCAATAAATGTTCCACCAAATTGCTGTTAATTGATGTTTTATTAACACTGAAGTTGAAGAAATAAACTCAAGTTCTCCTGAATCTCCTCCTGCATGTGGCACCTTAATATTTAGTATACAGTAGCTCCCATGCAGACACTTTACTGTAGCAGACTGGATTTAAGCTCGTGCACCTAAATAAGCTCCCAGATTGCTTGCCAGTGGCTCACGCCTGCAGCACTGGCTGCCCAGGCAGCTCAGCTCTGCACAGCTTCACTGACCTGCCTGCTGCAAGCTTGGCACCCTTCATCGGCACCCGAATCTCTCCAAAGAGAGGGAACACCAGAGACCTGCTACAAGACAATTCTAAGAAATCCCAGAAGGTCCTCAGCAGTCTGTAGGACACAAATGCCCATATCTGAGAAGAACAAGCACAGCAGTTAACACAGAAGATCCAGCCTTAAATGCTTTGCCACTGCACTCGGGTAGGGCCAGTCCACACACACCCCTACGCCCCTTCCTTAGCGGGGGCTATTTCAGATGATAAACCTTGTGTTGTATCAAGCAGCCATCCTGTTTACTCAAACCTGGATGAAACTTTACGAAAATGAAACAATCCTAGAGCAAACTACGATAGAAGGAAAAACCTATAATGATTTATATGAAAGTCATGAGTTATATTAATGCATAGCAATACAAAAACTATGTTTTTGGCTACAACTAATTTTTTTTTTAANTTTTATTGTATGCTATTATTGTATGCTATTTCCATTACAATAAAACCTCACAAGAACTAGTACTACTCAAAAGATCCTTTACTTAAGTTAAAGCAAAGATGAAATAACTGTTTGAAAAAAGCAAAAGCCTGGCCTCGATTATTTTATAGTTTCTATCAATAGAACCAAGAAATCCTGTGGGAGGACAAAAAGCAGTAGGTGTAATTTAGAAGGTGCAATATCTCATATTTTGTCCAAGAAAAGCTTTTTATTAGTTTTGCTATAGAATGACTTTCAGAGGTGAGTGGAAAGAAACAGAAATGAATGAGTATAATATTTCTGAAAGGAAAGTCAAATTAATAACAAGCAGACATGATGCATAAACAGTTACAAGAAAAGCCTTCAAGATGACAGTTCTGTGTCAGTTTTCAACAATACACAGTAGGAAGATTATATATTGCATTCTGCATTTTTTTTTATCAATTGGTTATGACAAAACTGTAGTGCTTTCCCTTGTCTCTGTTTAATATGTCACTGTTAGATAAAAGTAACTATTTTTACTTACTTCATTTT
Source organism: Nothocercus julius (assembly GCA_013398735.1). Lineage (NCBI taxonomy): Eukaryota > Metazoa > Chordata > Aves > Tinamiformes > Tinamidae > Nothocercus > Nothocercus julius. The sequence goes on from VZSV01000131.1 coordinate 1,928,888, forward strand.
GCTATAAAAAGTGACATTGTAACAAGAAAAACATTAGCTCCTCTTTTGCTTTTACTTATTATACCCAGAAAGGTAGATTAGGGCAAACCAAAATAGTAACTGGGCAAGTCACATAGGCAAATATTTCCACCCCCCACCTCCCCCCGCACTGTGGGACTTGCTATATTGGAACATTAGTACTCCCATTACTTAGAGGCCAGTAGAAAAGCTTAAGGGCTACTTTCATAGGTCACCTGCTAAGAATGAACTCCCCTTAACCCTCCTCTTTCCTTGCTCAAGAATCCAGCCACTTGATGCATAAACTACAGCTCTTTGTAAGCGGCAAAGGAGCGGAGCAGGAGTGGGTTGATACAAGAGAAGTAAAGGGGGGTGCAAAGCACACTCCAGCCTTGCCCCAGACAAGCCCTCCACAAGGCACAGAACTCCACAGGGAAACCATCAGCCTGTTTTTTCTGATTCAGGCCCAGAGATTCCAAGATTTTGCTATCTGAAACCTGCCTTAACTGGATCTAGACCAGATCAGAAGTTCTCCCTTTCCTAAAATAGTTCCTCTTGGCTCAATGATTTTCCTCTGTAGCTATTTGTTTATTATATATCTGTGAGCTGCTCTGCCATTTCTGATAAAGCACTTAGTTCCAGTAAGCTAAGCTTTGTCTCTCATTTGTGCCCACATGAGAGCTTTTAGCTGCCCTTAGACAGGCACTGCTCTTACAATTAAATCGCCAGCAAATGTAAAACCTACTTTAATCCCCTTTTTAAGGTGCAGAAATATAAATAAGTGCCAAGAAAGAAATTTTACAAATAGACAAAGTACCTCAACACAAGTTTGCAACATCCAGTAGAGGACATATCCTTCAGCCAGGCACCCGAGCAAGCTCTCTCTCCTGTCTTCAGAGGAGCAGTCTCACCTCACTAGAGAGCACTTTAGACCAGTATTTCAAACCACTTTCTACCTGCCCTTTCCCTCTTATAATAAGCCCCAGCCACCTCTAGCTCCCACAAGACACAGGTGATACCAATTTATCTAAAGCACTCAGCAATTAGCCTTAAGTGGACTCTGCTGTCTCTGCAGCTGGAACCAAGCACCTTCTCGCAGGTGTATGTAATACACTAGAATATCCCTATAGCAGCAGATACGTGGTCTGTTATGTTATGCATCTCCCCAGCCACTGTCTTTTTTGCTTGAGAAATGAATGAAATACCTTGTGCTGCTTAACACTTTCAGCTAAATGCAGTAAATACCTCAGATCCCACAAAGTTATTGTGAAACACTACAGTAAATACTTCGTATCTGAGTATTTCACCAATAATACCATAAATAAAGGGCAGTGAAAAGAAAGTGATCCAAAAAACAAACAAACAAAAAAAAAGAAACTGCAGTTACAAAGTACAAAAAGAAGTGAATGTAAATGAAAGGAATGAAGTTCATGTGCTCAAAAAAAAAAAAAAAAAAAAAAAAAAAANAAAAAAAATCTTCCATATAGCAGGTAAGCCCTATTTCACTGAAAGGTGAATTGGGTAGCAAGTCTTTGTACCCAAATGGTCAACTAGAAAAGAGACCCTCTGACCCGTTTAGTACCAGCTGATCAAAACTTATAGTTTATGTGATTTAGGACAATTTGGGTAAAACACTTGATTAAGTGGTACAGCCCAAGTGTGAATATTTTCTTGCAAAAGAAAATAAGCCTTAATAGATGTAGTGGGCCAGCTGGGTTGCATTGCAGCCTGATTATTTGAACATCCCAAAGGTCTAGACCAGTGCGCAACATAGTAGTAGAACTAGAGACCTTATTACTTCTCTGTCTGGTGGCTGTGCATCAGACAAATAGTTCGATAGTACATTGCCACATAAAGTAGCACCCACTCAGCTCTCCCGAACAACACACTGGGTTTGCCAGCCCAAAGAGTTCAAAAATCCTAAGCCAGAAGCTTCAGAACCATGAGATTTCAATTAAAATTTCTCTTTGCCTTCTGAGTGTTCTTTTCATCTTCATGGTTCAGTCAATGCCTACTTGCCAATCCCTCTCCACAATCCCAAGAGTTTAGCAGAAGCTGAAATTCTCAAATAATTGCCAAGAACTGAAATCCAAGACCTTAAGAATACTAAATACTGTAATAAAGACAGAAGAAATTGCAAGTCTGAGGAGTTTCATGATTCAAAAATAGGCTTATGCCTAAACTTTCAGAAATTCTTAATGATTCAAAATTCACAGCTTATGCAGGTGTATCAAAGCTGCTCCCAAGCTCACTGGGCTTGCTGCAGACTTTGCAATCTCCACTTAAAGTAGTTAGGAATTGATACGCTGGATTCAGTGAAGCTGTGTTGACTGACCCAGGAGTTGATTCCAAAGTTCGCCAGATAGAGAGGCCGTCTTCAGTAAATCTTAGTTCAGAGCTAATAAGGGCCTGTTTTTAGCCATACAGTAGAATCAAAGTAAATCTGCACCTTGACCCTGCTCGTCTTGAAACAGTCCTGCGTTCTTTGATAATATGAAGTTCCAGCACTTCAGAAACATTTCACAGTCCTTCTGGGTTGCTGCTCTGGTGACCAGCTTTTTCCTTTTATTTTGGTGTAAGAGTTTTCTTTGGTGTGCTGCTTGCTCTCACTTTTTTCTGGTCTACTTCCAAGAACTGAACATTTTTAGTTTTGCAATTAGATTTTAGCTTTTGTGTATTTTGCTTTATTGGAATTGGCAACATGGTGCTATTTAAACACAGCTCCATCTGTCAGAGTCAAGTCCTGCAGGTAGGGTGTCATGTTTGATTTCATATTATCATTTGGTGTGTAGTCAGAGCTAAAGAAAAAAAATGTTTACTGTACAACAGCTACTTCTGTGAATTCCTTTGGGAGCTCTTTCGCTGTTGTTGTAGGACCTACTGGTGTCCTGACAAATGAAGCTGGGAAACTTGCAGCCACTATGACATTGGTTGAAGGAAAGCAGATCCTTTCCATATAGCTACATGTGAGGTGCAGAAAGAGCCATTTGCCATAGGCCACCTGACTCCAAAGCAGAATCTGCAAGTGCATTTCACAAAGGATCTCATGAACATCCAAATCACTCCTTTTCATGTGCACACACTAGGGACATTTCTTTGTCACATACTTATACCTAAAATTGCAACATTAACCTTTTGCTTGGGAGCAATAGAATGATCCCTCCCCTCCCATTTTCTGAGCTTCACAAAGTGCAAAATATAATCAAACAGAAATAAGGGTGGAAACTTAATCAGAATTTAAACATTTCTTCCACTTGTGTTGTTTGATTTTGAATCTCATTATACCCATTTAATTACAAAACATAGTCTACCCCCCTCCACCGCAGACATTTTCTCCTGCCTTTTACAGTTTTGCTTCTCATCTTCAGCCCTTGTACACAATAGATAGAAAGCAAGACAGTCCTTGTCGGAAGAGATGTGAAACCACATGGTGCATTGACTGAAGCATTGACCGTCAGGACACTGACAACCAACAGAAAATCAGAAAGAAATATCTTCTAAAAACCTTAAAAATATGATGCTGAGTGTGTCCAGATATTTGACAGTATGTATAGCTACTTCTGCAACCTGTTGGAGTGCTTGTCTTCTCTTATTCCTATCAGAGACAGTATCTTCCCTTGTAGTTCTCACTGATTACATTTTTTTTTTGAAAAAAACATTATGTGCATGCTTTAATTTCGCTTATCATAAGCACTGCATCAACAGCATTTTTGAACAGCCACCTAGAAAAAGCTATTCAAGTATGGGAGGCTTCCTGAGTTTCTTCTTAATCTCTTAAATTGTCTTTTTTTTTTTTTTATCCACACAGCAGAAGTAATGTCTCTAACTTGATATCTTTTAAATAAAAATACAGTGCTTGTAGAGCTTCAGCAAAAGGAAGGGAGCTGCAGAGAATCCAGCTGGATCGTTCATTCATGCACTCTTACTGGGAGAGACACCTGAGCAAAGAGGGATCAAGAACTGATCGCCCAGGCCCTGTTACAATAGCAAGCGAGCAAGCCACAAAAGCCTTTCCCAAGGGGGAGACGTGTTTCTTCCTAATGTTATAGCAGGGTCAATACCACTCAGGGGGCTGTTACCTTGCGCAAGATCTGGTAATTTGGAAGCAACAGCCACGCAAAGGAGCAAAGTTGATCTTGGGCTGATCTTGCTCTGGGAAGCTGCTGACATTCCTGGGCATGCATCTTCTGTCTCCTTACCTAGTAAGCTAGGCCATGGCCATCTTCTTTCTTGTTTAATAAGTGGTAGTTCTGTGTCTGTGGAAGCAATCGGGGGCAGAACTGCAAAGCCCTCATTGGGAAGAAGGTCACGAGAAGCACCAAGGCCTTGCCCTGCAATGTGCCAAATAGCTCCAAATGAGTCATCCAGTGATTTTTGCTTCTAAAAACAGAAGGAAGCAAGGCAAGCCCTGGCACAGGCACAGCTCAAACACAAGCACTCAAGCTGCTAGCACGACCCTGGAAAGAAATACATATTCTGTTTGCCTTCACCCAATTTACAGATACAGACTTCAAAGGCTGGCTCACACACAGACAACAAATACGTTTAAGTACCAGGATTAGCTAGAACAGCTGTTGCCTGATCAGGACAACCATCCTTCAGGGCCACTGTTATTAATAATTGTTTAATTTACACTGATGACAATAAAAGGGAAAAAAAAAAGGCTGTTGTTCAGTTAGTAGCAATTCTCAGCTGGACAGCTTGTCTTTCCCCCAGGGGTTGTGTGCACCCCTCTTCAGTTTAGGGAAGGATAAAATGCTGGATGATGAGAGCTGGAAAACATCTACCAGGGCAGGATTATGTCCCAAACTGGCATTAATATAGTATAGCCTTCACTACATTCATATTTGATGGATTTAGTAATTAATTTAGCAGCTGATGACCAAACGCATACTGTAACACTTTGCCAATTCCTCTAGGCTCTGAGTAGGACCATGATGACACAGATCCCCATATTATTTGGCAGGAGGAACTTCACAAAGTTTTGTGCCGTCCATTCCTTTGACGGATCAAGTAGTTTGCCCTGCACTATTTCATAAAGGGTTTGACCACCCTAGAAGTCCATGGGAGAGGTATCGATACCTCTGGCAGGCATTTTCCAGGTACCTAGAGTAACACGGCCCAGAGACTGTGCAGTTTATAGAGATGAGATAAAACAGGGATCTAATAACATCTTTCCATTTTACAGACTACATCTCCTCTGTGCAGTCAGTCAGTCTCTCCATACCACTGGCCACAAGCTCAGAGCATTTTGCCCTGTGCCCATGGAGAGCTGAGCCGAGGATACCACCAAGACGACTTGGGTCTAGCTCCTCTGGTCCTGCCAGTGCCTGAACAATCCAAGTGATGTGAACTAATGCCTGGGTTCACCTCAAAGCACCAGCAGCCCTCAAGCTCCTCATTTAGCAGGCATTAGACACCTGACCTAACCTTTTGCTTGCTTTTAAATGATGTGTGTGGCCGTCGGAACAGGATTTGGCCCAAGACACTTGCCTGTGGGAATTTATCAGTTGTCCCATGTCACTCAAGGAGGCTGTGACAGACTTGGGAATTGACACCAAAGACCTAAACTTTGCTATTCTGTGTGAATCTGTGCTCAGTGCTGTGACTACAGACCATGATTTTTCACCAAGGCACTGGCTCCCCCTGGGACGGGAGCAAACAGTAACACAGGGTTTCCCTTTAAGAATTGCTTTCTGATCCTCATCCTTACATTTCTTTTATTCACTCTTATCTTCTTGCTTTTGTTCCCCTGTAAGTCATCTTTTCCCTTATTGGTATTTATAGCTCCTAATACTCTAGACAGTTCTATTTCCAGGCAGTGATGAGCTGCTTCTCACAAATTTATTTGTGAGCCCGCCCTGTCTGTCTCCTCTATCTGCAGCTTTTGACACTCTGCTACTTAACTAACATGGGATTAAAACAGCTAGAAGAGTGCTAGCACTTTTAATCAGACACTCTGAGAGAGCTTCAGGTGCCCTATGATTCACAAATAGATTTTGCGTAATAACTCAAGATTTCTTCCAGTGCTTCTGGAACAAAAGAAGCTGCAGCTCATCCCCCACATTACCGTAACTTATACCCGCTTCCCGGTTAGACTGGCAGAGGTGGCCTGTCCGACCTATAGATAAAAGAGATGTAAGTAAGTCCATGGGAACAAAGCTGAGTTAGTGAATATAGTTCTAATTTCAGATATGAGGCAATCAATGCACAAGATGCATATCCTTCCTACTCTGGAGTCATTTTCTTCTCATATTCCTATATAGCTAACATAGCATAGCTAATCCACCTCAAAATCTTTTCCATAGCAAGGCAGAGGAGATTGCTTTGGTAAAAAGATGTACATTCCTTTTATATTTTATTTCCCTCCCTCCTACCCACCTAAGCACTCAGAGAATATGATTTTTTTTGTCTCTTTCATACATATATGTCAGACCGCTTAACTGTTATTCACTGTTGTTATGAATTTTAATTTCTGCCCAGCCTTGTTGTTTCATAAATTCTTTGATTTCCAGTTAAGTTTCTCCCTGCCTCAAACTTCCACAACATTCCCCATAATCTCAGCAAGGAGGGAAATGGGACACCTCCAAGAATCAGTCATTTCAAATACTACCATGATTAAGGATGGAAAAGCTGGGCAGAATGGATGTATGAGTTGGTTGCTTCCATGTGGAGTCTATTCATCAAAGTCAATAGTAATGCATATTATGTCCTGCTGTCTCTGCTTCAAAGTTAGGAACGCTGGGTCAGTGTTAAATAGTTAGAAGCCTAATTGAAATGAAATGAAAAAGAAAGAAAAATGTTCACTAAAAGTTGGGAGCTGTTTCCTAGGTTTCCTCCTGAGATCTGTGGAGTTAGACCTATGATTTGACAGTGCAGTAAAAATGTGTTCTCCTTAAATAACCACTTTTTAAAGTTAGCATGGATTTTTATTAAATATGAAATGCCATTTTTCCTTATGAGGAATGCTCTCAAGACTGGGCTACTGTTGAGTGCTACTGAAGAACATATTCATGTAAAATGGCACCACACGTACATCTAAATCTGAATTTAAACTGAGCAATTCTCCAAGTTAAATGCACAGCCGAACAAGTGTTAACTTTCGTGTTTATCATGGATGGCACCTAATTTCCAGATTGCAGATTACACCTACAGAAGTTTGTAGCAGTTCAGTTATGTCCAAACTGGGCACTATTCACATTTTTCCTTCTTACTTAGAATCAACGTGGACTTCAGAGTCCAGGTATGTATAGTTTCCAAAGCTTCCACATTATGAAGGGATTTGAATCCTCTGACCTAAAACTATTGCATTTTCTCCTATGCCCCTCCAGTATACAAATTGGGCATTCCCACTTTGAGTCTCATTTTTAAACCATATCCTTCAAAAAAATGTGATTATCTACAATGAAACATTTAGACTGTGGCAGCCCCACAGCCAATAGTGCTAGAATGAGGAGAGGCTCCAGGGTAATATTTCACTCAGGATTTGGGTTATCAGGGTATTCTCATCTCTGAAAACCCTAATGGGAAGGTTGACAAGAACACAGTCCTATTTGAGGAGTCTTTGCTCTCAGTTAGAGTTCTCATTTCTCATGATACAGGGAGCTCAAGGGGTAATCCGGAGCACAGAGATCAAGAATGGAGAAGAATCTCAGGAAATAACCATACTGCAAGATGGAAAAGGGGACCTGGGAAGCAAGCGGGAAAACTTGAACATCTCTCAGTCCTTACGGCTTCAGGATTAAAGCCAGTAATCACAGAGGGGATGACTTCCTCAGTGTGTGCAGCAACACTGCTCTGCAGTGTGAACTCACAAGCACTGTGGGGATGAGCAAGAATTTGTTTCAGTAGCACAGCCCCGGTATATGCTCAAATACTAGCGTGGATTCAACCACCACATTAAGAAAAGTATAAATGCAAGACTGCAAGAAAGAAAAATATGGACTGAGGACTTCATTACCGAAATAATTAAATTAAACTCCTTCCACTGGAAGAGAGATTACCACTTAGAAAAGTAAGACAATTGCTGGCCCCAGAGTAGAGTTAAGTTCCTCTACTGCCCTGCCAGGGTGTATATAATAAATTGATTCTTTTTTACCACTTGGAGGTATTTTTTTTCCAGAACCATACATCGGTCTTTTAGTGCTCACCTTTTATTGGTATATGCAGGTCTGACAGAATCTGCCAATGAAATGTGTGTTCACAGTATTGTGCTCCAACCACCAAACATAGCAGTAATGCACAACATCACAAAGTTCATGTGTTTTTCATGTGAAGGCATCAAAATAAAGGAATTTTCAAAGACAGGATTAATATCATAGGATTAAGAGACATCTTTATCATTTTTTCATACAGTTCCTAAGTAAATCCATTTTTTATTGATGTCATTTTAAATTTTAGCATTGCTTTGGCTGTAGGAAATACATTTAAAAGTACCAGTACTTATTGTAAAACCTTAAATAGCCTTTCTTAAGTATAAAATATCGGTTCTGAACTTCTAGCCACTTTCTGGTGCACTGTCTGTCACAAACTGACCACCCAGAGAAATGAAATGAGCAAGAAGAAATACTCCATAAATGAACAAATAGGAGATTTCAACCCATGCTTCTATTTTAGAGATTTACTAACACCCTTGTACCAACAGATGTGCCATCCTGACACTGGAATTCTACTAAATATGAAAAAATAGTGTGGTCAGAGGTTGTTAAAACTACTGAAATGTATTACACATTATGTACTCCCTGCCCTCTGTATTTGAATTTCCAGCCTTCACTTGTGTGCTGTGCATCATCTTCCAGTGATTGAACTTGTCTGCTTAGAAAGGAATGGGCAAACCACCTTGTGCTACAGCCCTGGAAAACCGTCTCTTCTCCTTGGCCTTGGGGTGAAAAAGAGAAGTACTGACTTCCTGGCCATGTCTAAAACTCAGTGGTTGCCAGATTTCTCTGTGAGTATCCCAATGTTTTTTTGGGAAGCTGTTGTTTTGGAAAGATGTTTTGGAAAGCTCTTTTTTGGAAAGTTGTTGCTGTAGACTCACTGGAAGAAGGTGCTGCTATCACAGAAATGACTCTGTGGGAGAGCCTACACACGTACCTCAAAACAGGCGTCTATCCCCATTCGCTGAAGTGCTGAGACAACCTGGTGAGACGACGAGCTCTTCGGGCAAAGGTGTGGGGCAGAAGTGTTCCTCAGGCTACGGTCCATAAGACATCAGACAGCTGGACACATCCGTTTCAAAGGCAAAAAAAACGATGTGGGAAAACAAAAGTAATGAACAATTGTCCCACTTTCAGCCATTTTTTACTTGCTTAAAGACCCCCTACCTTTGGGGAAACCTCGTTGATTTTCCCTGCAGTCCTGTGGGGTCCCAAGGGAGGCAGATGTTCCCCAGGCGCAGAGAACTAAAGAGCAGTGCAGAGGTAAGTCCCAAGCAGAGCTGGGGACTAGGACATCATGCAGAGCCTTGAACCAAGAGCCATCCTCCTTCCAGAAGATCTGCAGAGACAAGGACTGTGTTTCAGATTTATTTGGGTACAACTGAGGGCAGGATTTAGCCCAGCCAGTGGGAGAGCAACTAGGGTCAAACACTGTATCTTGTTGCTACTCAAGTACATCAGTTGAACAAGGACAATTTATGCTAGACCTTAAGGCTTCACAGATTGAGTACTGTGTATGCCTACAAAAATAAAATTACTAGTAATTTGTAGGATGTCTTTGAGGGGGAAAAATTGACATTGTACATTTACAGTCACTTTTTAATTTAAAAAAAAAAATGACAAGTGAATGATGGGAAAGTCATCTTAAAGCATTAAGTGTTGCCAATGCTGGATACATTGTAGTGCCAAAAAGATGTTTCAGATTTTAAGTTGATCTCAATTTGACAATTGTTTAATATTCAGCATTTTTCTAATCCTGGAGGAGAAAAAGAAGGATGAAGTAGGCAGTGTGGAAGCCTTTCACAAATTATAATGAATTATAACAAATTATGGCAATATATTTGTCTGTTCTGCACATGAGGAAACATACTTTTATGACCAACGTGAGACTCTCTAAAGATCATATCCAAAAAATACATCAATTGGGCATCATTCCCTCTATTTCTCAGAGATCACTTCTCATACACCCCTTATAGGACTGCATTTCTATCTAGTGATAAAAAGACACTGAATGCAGAGAATTACTCAAATGTTATTTTAACATGTAAGACCTTTGGGCTGTGCTCTGATAGGAAGCAGGATACTGCAATCCACAAACATATAATGTTGCAGGATAAAGAATTGAGGCTACTAATTGCTCTTAAAAAAAATCCTATTTGTTTCTCTCTCTGAGTGTCTTTTTGGGAAATGGCAAAGTCAAAGCTATAGGTGCAGCAGCACTTTGGTCTAGCATGTAAAGCTGACTCTATTAAAGAAATTAAGAGCTTATGCTTTCATATTTCTGGATGGAAATTCTGTGAGGAAAATACAGATAGATTCTTCATTTTGTTTGGAACAAATGCCTTACAACTCTCTGGAGAGCAAAACCTTTTGGAATACACCAGATTTTTGCAAAAAAAAACTCACAAAATTTACTGAGGGAAAGGATTGGTAGACTGCTTACATAATATTAAATTCCTCCCTCATTATAAAAATGTGAGCACCATTTTAGACGTCATTAATTTTATAATTAGTTATAATTAGATATTCATTTTATCTAAAAAAATGGATCTTAGCCAGTGGAGAGATGCTAAAAACATGTTTTAAGAAAGAACAAGTTCATCAGAGTCAAAATCAAAATATATTTGGGTGACATTGCCATTCAAGGATGGAACACTGAATGATCTGTGTTCTTAACTAAGTAACATCTTCATTAGCTGCAGACAGGGAGAGTTACCACCGTTACGTGGGGGCTGTGACTGTGGTTCCTATGGGCACTAGGCATGAACCACACTCTGAGCTCGTGAACATCAGTATCCATCATAGAAATGCAATGAAGAAAAAGAGAAATCCCAGTCTCCCTGGGCGTCCAGTGTGATGATGCTTGTTCGGGTGCAGGGAAATTCAGGATAAATTTTCTCCTTTGGCATTCTCCCATCCATTACAGTTAAATTCCTTACCAATCTTCCCTACTGGGGATTCCTACTCTCTTCCCTACTGGGAGGTATCACTGAGTTTCAGAAATCTGTATCCTGAGAATGCTTTCCCAAAGTAAATTTATTTAAGCTCACAGAGTTTCACATAGGGCTGGCTTTTCCAGATGTTTTCACTTTTAACAGCTCCGGGGGGCTGGGGTGGTGTGGGAGGGGGTTGGAGTTGTTTCCTGAGAAATCTACCATCTGAAAAGTTCTGAAACAGCCTTAATTCTTATGCAGAGTAACTCACAGTCTAAATGAGCGAGACAGGTAAAGAGAGCAGTAAAAAGAAAGAATTATTCCTTTATGGAGGTAAACAGAGAGGTAAAGTGTCTTGCCCAGTATAAATCTTCTGAGTAATCATGTAGTTAGCACCTTACTCAGAAGGCTATTCTAAGCTTTTTTTAAATGCATTCCTTTTACTTTCAGTCCTACGTAATAAACACTAGGCAGCTGCTTGCGTTCTCATAAATGCAAATCTTTATTTCTTCTTCTGTCATCTGTTTTAAACAGCAGAGTATGATTTTGCCGTGATAAAGTTCTGGAATCATAATATATAAATCTGTTTGTGATTTGTAAATGTCAGTACATACGGTACTCAGGGATCTGATTACTGACTGCCTCGAGCATATAAACTAGCATATTAAAACCTTAGCATTCTTGTCAGAATTAACTCATCTTAATTCCTCCAGAAACATCCCTCCCGTGCAGGAGCAATTTCTTTCAAGGCTTTTTAAATATTCTTTTGTTTAAGCTATTCCACTTACCCTTGTAAAGGCTAGAATTTCCAAAAGGAGGCAGCTGACAACTAATTTATATGGGTCACGTGCTGCAAGTATTACAGTTCTTTAAATTTCAGAGACAAGTATGAAATAAGGAGAAGTCTAAAAGTCCTCAAAGCAATCCCAGTTATAGCTATATGCCAACATTTGCACGCAACTACCACAGCTGTGATGGTGAACATGGATTCAGGCTAAAGCTGTGAAGAAAACAGAAAACTCTCCTCTTCCCAGCTGCTAAAATTTCAAACATTCACCAAAAACAGTTAGCTCTAAAGTGTCATGAGTCAAATAGCACCTGATCTCTGCTGGCAAAAGAACCTTCTCTCTCCAGAGTGACCCTGTCCTTGCTCATCTTGATTGATGAAGTCCCATCCCATCCTTCTCAGTCCCATTCTTCTCAGTGGATTTTACCTTCGCCTTCTTGTTTCTCTCTACCGCTGAATTCCTTTCCTTTCAATCTGGTAGGAACTGACAAAAAATAAACAGTGTCTCCTTCTCCGTGTGCCTCTAACTAAAAGTAACCTCCATCTACCTTTTTTTACTCTTTGCTTATTCCAAAATTAACACTCAGTGCTTTCTCATACTGCAAAGAGATGCAGAGCAGTACAAGCTTCAGTGTCCTCATTTGACAGAGGAACAAACCAAGAGAGACAGATAAAGCACCTTCCCTACTACGGCTTGCTCTACTTTCTGTGTTCTAGTCTGTCCTCTCCTTATATTGTTTGAAGACACATGTTCTAAAATTAAGTTGTACAATATTAAAATGATTTAAAATACAAAGCATACATGTACTCTATGTTTAAATGTAAAATTTGATTTCTTTTCTTCTTGTCTTAATAAGATCACACTTCATATATTAGAGTTCAATCCTATTTTTGTCAAAACAAGTTTGGTAGAAGTAATATTAGGCACTGATGTAGTTAGTAATAGTGAAAAAAAAGATTTTTTTGACACTGAAATGTAGTATCTTCAGTTAAAACCATCACTTGTGAATAAATGCAAAGGAATTATTCTACAAAACATATTACAAAGCTGAAAAAATGAATTTGTTTTTGCTTTTGCTTTGTTTTGTTTTTCTTGTACTTGAGTATCAAGTTTGAGCAATAAGAAGGCATCCCCTTTTTCATCTAATTTACAGCTGACAGCAGGACACATCTTCTGGAGAAGGCTGCCTCGTGAACATGTTCTTGGATTTTATATAGGGGGTTTGTTTTTCTAAATGAAAACAAGGTTTAGCTAAGGGTATAATATTGTATTACTAGTTGTCTAAAACTCTGCAATTTGTAAGAGGCTCACTGGATCCCAGAAGATGAATAGTAACATTCCCTCATGTTCACTTTCAATTAAATGAAAAAGCAGTAGGAATCCTTCTCTTCTGCCATGGGAAAGCAGAAGGCTTCCACGGTCAGTGCAGTATGTAATTAGTGAAAAGCATTACTTTGGAGCACATTGTCAGCACCCTGCTGGGGGAATTTGATGCTCATAGCTGCCAATATGCCCAATTTCTCACATGCTGCATGGAAGTTTACTCCACTGCGACTTGAGACTGAACAGTGAACAAGAGAGAATTTACATGTGCATTTTTATTTTGTTTTTCTAATGAAATGAGAAATAGTAGTAATTGCAGTGTGATAAAATATTAATGGACACATCCATGTACATATTCACTTGGCTTAGAGATGGATTTAATGTCTTTCAAAACAAACGACAGAAGCTGTTAAAGCAATAGCTAAGAACTTAAAGATAAGGTCACATCTCTCTAGGACAATGATGCTCTAGATTTTTCACAGCAGTCTAAGGAATTAAAAATGTGTTGCAGATGGGTTTGAGTCTTACCACTTTCTGGGTCTCAGTTCCGCTTCAATAACATGGATCTAATGTGGCTTCCTTGGTCTGCAGCGTCTACTGAGGATTACAGTGTCTCCAAGCTGCACAGCTCCACAGTATCCCCTTAGATAGCAAATGATCCAAACCTAGACGGTGCTCAGCCGACCTCTGTGCACTCCCACGCAAAGCACTAGCAGCATCTCCCTCTCTGGCTGCCACAGCAAATGGCACAAGTTCATTTTGGACAAATTAGACATAAGTAGAAGGAGTGAGCCGGTGTCAGGTGTTTAGAAAATAAATATCGCAGCACTGCAAAGTCGCTAGTAAAAGTACTCATGCTTCACTGTTCCTCCCATGGCTGCCATCGGTACACAGTAAATTCAAGCTTTATTTACACACACCAAAACAATAAACATGTGTCCAAACAAGGTGTACAGATTTATACAAAGGTCTCAGAAGTGAAGAAAACTACCTGTAACCTACTACGTGCACTGCCAGGGTCGGTACCCCAGAAGACAAGGTGCTGCGTAGCTGACCTGCGCTATCCTTCCCTTACAGCCCAGCTGCAGCCTCACTTCCAAAGGATAAGCACCAGGGATAAACACTCTCATCGACCCGGCTTCAGTCTGAGCCCACGGACAGAATTTTTAGTACCTAAAATAAATACCAAATCCCCATACATGAAAAGGGGTAGAAGTGAATTTCTATAACCTAGACACATTCAACAACACAGAATTAGCTGACTAGGCCCAGTAGCCAGTCTCACCCTCTTTTTAAGGGGGTGTGGATTATTTTTGCTTCCCTTCTTTCTGAAGATAAGACAGCCCAAGAAAAGACTATGTCATCTTGGAATAACCACAGACACTCTTTCTTCCAAATTCAGGCATATTTGCTTTTTTTAAAAAAGTCTCAGATGTTATGCACGTTTGAGAAATAAATAAATACTATTATTCAAAGCAAATTAATTACCATTTATACAACACCCATTTATGAGGTATTTGTCATTAGAAAATTAAATTAATTGTTCCTCCCCGCTACTGAAATTCTACACTGGTCTATCCTGTGATGAAAGTAATTTCAAAATAATGGCATAGTGATTCCTGGTTATTAACAATTTAACAGTTATGTGATTAGCATTTCCAGCTACCTAATACAATTCATGAAGCTGATTAAGGCAGCAGCACTCTCCACTGAGCACAGACTGCACCTACAAGATTGTGTAATCACCTGCAACACCTAAGGAGGAGTTACAGGTTAAGGAATTAGCCTCTGGGCCACTTGCCCCATGCCGGTGATTTAAACCACATGCTAGACTTCTTAGTGACAACTTTTTATAATTACTATAGACCTGTGTTGAAGGGGTTCCTACTTATTACAGGCTGATGTTCATTAAGCCTCAAAAAAGCTACAGACACCCACATTGCAATTAAAAGAAGGGACTCATAATCTGAATATGACTGCTTGGCCAAAGTTTTAAATCCCTTAAAATTCAAATATCCTCAGGGGGCTGGATCTAGTCTGTTTGTTATGTTCTGGAAAGGCTACCGTATCATCTGTTTCATGTTATGTGTTCTTTGTTATCTCATTAAGGGATAACATATACTGTGCTTCCAACATTATATCTGGGGAATTAATCCTTACTTACTATGAGCTTGAATGATAGTAACTTCTTTTCAAACACCATAAACAGTAAAATTCCCAGGAGTGAATCTCTCTCCTTCCAATACTGGGGACTCAATTTCTAGAACTTCATAAATCCACACCCCCCACATGCATGTAGTATCAATTTATACAACTTTTTACTCAGACCAGACTATATCAAAGCAAATTCCTGGTGATATGTATGTCATGAACTTGCACGGGGCTATGAAAAATGTCGATTTGATGATGCTTATCAGCCATTTTATGGACAGCCCACACCAGGCAGATCAGTACTAACTCCTCTTCACTTTCTGCTCTAGACAGAGACTCTAGCAAGTACAGCCTGTGCTGGAGAACACTGGAGATTGCATACTTGCTGTCGCCTCCATCAGCGAGGTTTCTGTGTTTACATAAGGCTCTACGTATCTATTATTTGCACTAGTAGTGCCAAGACAAGTGAGGTCCACTCATATGAAATAACCATTTCAGCATAAACAGCAGGAATGTTTATGGAGATGCTGATCTTTGATTTAGCCCTGCCCCCATGTGGTCTGTTACACAGTTTTCTTTTAATAGAGTAACATTACTAAATATTTATTAAAGTCAAGACATTATTTGCTTTCTAATCCTTTTTTTTTTTTTTTTCCAGATTTCCCCATCTACTTTTTCTACAGTCTCAGCTTGGTTTAGCTACTGCCTCCATTCCTTGCCATTTCTAATTCTGCTTCACATGTTTCTGACTATGACTGGTAAGTTCTACCTAGATGAGCACAAATCTCCAATGATTTGTTTATGATGTATGATTGCTACATTCGGAATGACTCAGGTTTGGAGAAGCAAAGTTATTTCAGACAACGCTATAATTCGGAGGAAATGTAATCACTTAGTTAAAATCACATCACTGGACTGGATCTAGAAGTGGGAGGAAATTCTCAGTTCTAATTCTGTGGTGGAGTTCTACTCTTGGGAATTGTCTCCTCCAGAGAGGGCACCCAATACATAGTGGAGCGAAAATAACCCAACAGTCTCCGAAATTCAGGATAATAATGTCATGTAAAATTGAAACCATCTCCCATTTCATACACTTCCATTCCCCTGATCTGCAGGTTTTCATCCCACTTCACATGGTGTTTGAAGTCACCATGACACAGGTGGGCACATGGTCCTGTGTCAAGGCCCTCTCTCCTTGCACTCAGAGATCCTGCAAGATGGCACACCCCCAGTTTATGCTTTTATACCATAAGAGGCTCTATATAGAAATTAAGAGAGAGGAAGGTCACAAAGTCTATTTATAGCAGTATAGAACAGGGACACACAGCTGTTGAAGGCATCCACAGCTGGAGAAAGGCAGTTGCAGGTTTCCAAGAAATAGGGCAAGTAAACACAATTGCCTGTCTAACATAGGGACACATCCACCAAAAGAGTATTTTATAGTGAAGCAAACCAACTACTGAGACACAAGGCAATCTTTTTTTTTTTATTCCTATCAGAAGCTGAAACCTGAGGTCAAACTATGCAAAGGCTGCTACTGCTGTAGTGGA
Organism: Nothocercus julius; assembly: GCA_013398735.1. NCBI lineage: Eukaryota > Metazoa > Chordata > Aves > Tinamiformes > Tinamidae > Nothocercus > Nothocercus julius. Next base: position 1,945,786 of record VZSV01000131.1, read on the forward strand.
ATTTATAGGCCTTGAATGAGAACCTTTGAGTTACAGGTAGACATCTCCAGAAGACATGAAAGGCAAATACAACAAGGAAGCACTCTTTATATAAGTCTGGAGAGGCTGTATGTCATGAAACTTTTTCTACACTACAGTAGATGAGCCCCCTGTGTACAATAGAATATTGTACTTGGAAAAAAAATCTGTTTTTCACTAAAAATTGTGCACCTTTGATATAATACACTGCTAAGGTACGATCAATATTTGAAGCTACTCTCTTTCCCAACGGATACACCAGATGTTTCCTGATAATGCCAATCCTTAGCTGAGTACACATCTTCATGATACCAACACTTTTCACTAGGTCTGATCTAAGAGAAGGCTTTTTGCATCAGGTACAGCATGAAGTCCCCTATTCTACTTTTGCACACAGAAGGAGGTCTGTTAGAGGAACCTCAAGGCTGTAGATACAACTCTTTGAAGCCTGAGAGTGCCAGGACTGGGGCTGCATGAACTTCTTCATATTACCACCCTGTCGACACAAACACAAAGCTCTTCAAGATCAAATGATTCAAGCATGTCAAATTTAAAGAAGCTGAGAATAAGACCTTGTATCAGAAAACTCTGGGCAATGCAAAACGGGTATTTTTAGGCTTTTCCACAATCTGCTTTTAAGAATGACTTAGAATATGCATTCTTACAACATGCTTTCTTTCATGTTCATTAGATAGCACAAAATTAGAGAATTAAACATATTTTGAGGTTTTAAATTCCCTTTGTCACCTGATTTTTTGGTCTTACATTGACTGGAAACCTGACATTTCTCCTCAATGTCAGAAGCATTATGCATAGTTTTCAATATCTTATTTTGTTCCCACATTTTCTACCTTCCAACAGCAAGTGGATTTGCACTCTGAATACCTTTTTCTACCAGAGAACATTTTTCTCTCTGTATGTTTGCAGAATAGACGATTGGTTAGAGATGGAAGTTTAACAAAGGAGGCTTCTGTTGATATACCCTAGTTGTGTTCTTTGCTTCACAAGCTCATCTGGAAAAATTCCATATGAACTTACTTATTCAACTCCAGTCCAGTGCAACTCCTGAAGTTCAGTATGGTTTCCCTGAAAAGTGACTGCACTCAGCCTCTGCTAAGCCATTTTTAAGGAGTTTGGACATCCCACAGTGATCTCTGGGGTCACCATTCTTACTCTGCCCCAGTCATATACCAGCAATACTTTTAAATAATAGTAAAATGTGCTTCTCAAAAATATTTTTTTCTCATAAAATGCAGAAGCTTTTTAGAGCCAACTGCCTACATTCCTGCCTTTTGTCCTGTCTCTGATTTCCTCTGGACATTCATCCTAATGTTAAAAACCCAGAGATGAAAATGCTGCCCTTGAACCTGACTGACTTCCTGCTCTGCTGACCAAATAGAGGTCAATCTTTCCTTTTTGGTAGCAACACACCCCTTTTCCCAATACCTTTGTAGTCAATTATCCATGCATCTGTCTACTGGCGGTCTTCTGTCTTTCCTGATTCTGCTTTGTATCTTTGTAGAAAGACTCCTCTCTTTATCCCTTGCTCTGATTTCTTCACACTACTCTCTCTCCGGAAAGCTCTACAGCGAAAGATTTATGGATATGATGCTCCCCAGGGTCCATTGCCACATACCAGGAATAAGAAAACTCCGTGGTGGCTTGAGATATCTGCAATAGAACAAAATTTTCCCCTATAAAAGGAATTACTTGCCCTTAAAGAAGTACATTATGCTGGGCCCATGTATAACCCTAGCCTCAGTTAGAAATAGTTATAAATAAGTACTTCTGACTACAGATGCTGACTTCTGATGATAAACTACTTAATCATGAGCTAATGGCTTTCTTACAGTCAGGGATACCAGTGCCAGAGTCTGTTGGCTTGAGTTGCCCTATATGCCCTTGCATTAATTACTTTGACTAACTACAGGAAACACTTATTAAATATACTGATCGCACTGTCCATAAACCAATATTTCTTCCACATCAATAACCTGAGTACATCTCTCGCCAGTGTTGATGCATTTTGGTTGTCCTTGTTGTCACTGTTCAAATTCAGTGAAATTTCCCCTATTTTTACAGGGGCAACATGGAACATGCCAAGATTCAGTGATTAAAGTTGTCTACGTGTCTTTTTCAGAGAACAATTTTTCTTTCAGCTTCAAGGCTATGAACATTTCCCTTGCTGGACAACGAGTAAAATAGAAAAATACCAGATATCTTTTGACATCTAAGTATAGGGAACCAGCAAAACATTTGCTTCATTCCACTGACATCTTCTTCAAACAATTCTTATAATTTTTAGAGATGCTGTTGCTGTCCAGACCTTATTATTAAGATTGTAATTTTCAATTTCTTTCAAGAACAAGACAATGTGGTATCATCATTAGGTGTCAGTAGATATAAGTACCTCTCTTAGTCTATGGATTATGAAAGGAAAAACAGCAATCAGTAAGTCAGACTTGACCTCGGTGTTACTAATTTTTGTGACCGTATATCTGTTAGTTTTTATACATGTATCAAGAAATATATTCTTAAAACAGATTCTTCTGTAGTGTAGTTTCCATTCTCTCTCATAGAAAAGTCATTGCTCAATTTCATTTTTTTTTATTCAATTAACTATGAGTTATTGCATTTTGCTCTTCCAAGACCACAAAATTAGATATCCTCTTTGCTCAGCAAATCTCAAAGCCTAGTCAAAATGTCACCCTTTTGCCATGTGCATTAAACCTTGGACTCTCTCATCCAGAGTTGGTGACTATATTTCTCCACTTTTAATTAGTATAATTACTCATCTCTGTGCTTCACCAGTTCCTCTTGATAGAATACAGAGAAGGGAGCTATATACTATTGCTTCCTTTACTACAAGGTAACAAACCCTGGGTTTTGTAATTATTTAAGAGATAGTCTGAAATGGAACAGAACTCTAATTTCTGGTGTCTCCTAATGCATTATCTTCCCCACATTTTATTCCCCTTTGCTCTTCAGATAGTTATTTTGAGTAAGAGTTTGTGTGGCAGCACAGTGCAGACTGCTCAATACAGAAGGATTTATCATTAAACACCTTGGTAGTCAGTTCTGGAGGGAACATGGCATAATCAGGAAAGGGACCCAAGGCTTTCTGATGCACGATAATTTCTCCAGAATGTTTCACAGCATTGTAGCATTGTCCAGAATTTCAACAGTGCTCCAGCCCTTCCTGTGAATACCCTTTCCAGCTCAATCTGCTCTGTGCACCGTGCCACTTACTTTGCCAAGCAGCTTTCAGGAGGCAGCAACTCATCATGCTTGAGCTGAGAAAATATTTCCATGGCTAAATGAGAGCTTTTTTTGAGTCAGCTTCCAGCCCTTTTATATAGAACAAGGAATCTGAAGAAGAGGCAGAAAATGAGTGTATGTATGTATGTACAATAAACATCACAAATGTCATGGAAGTATATATAATGTGTTCCAAACATAGAAGACAGTTAGAAGATTAAAACTAAATAACAATTCATTACACTGCACTTTTGCCATTCAGCTGCTATTTTAACAGGCATATGGAATATGGTAGCTACCCATGCTAGTTAGATGCACAAAACACCACCATGCAGTACCGAGTTTTGTGAGCCCATGGCACTCTGGAACTAAACCAGGCCATAAAATAGTGAGGAATTTGAACTAAAGTCTGAAATAAATTCTCCTGAACACGTAAATTAAAAAAATAAGTAGGAAGGAATGTTATTGGCGATACTAGCATAAAAATCACAATGTTAGAAATGAATGGTCATTTTTTCTAGTGTGGAAGCTTGAAAGATATTGAAGAACCTAAACCAAAATGTCCTTATTTCCCAAGATTCTGAGGGTTCATTGACAGAGCTGGAGTGGTTTCTGCTCAGTTTGTGTGCTATTCCTTTCCTTGTAGAAGAGCATTTCCCCTGCTATTGTCTGTCAACTCTCACAGTGTTATGACTACAAACAGTCAAAACCTTACAGTGAAACAGATTTCTGTTGGAAAATGACCATTAGTAAAAAAAGATGTAATGTTTCACGCAAAGCCTCAGTTTTTACAAATTTTACAAAGCTTATCCTCCAAGAACCTGGATTGGGTTTTTCAGCTTTGCTATAGATTAAACTTGCAAATATTTATAACACTTCAGCCAAGGAACGAGCAGCAGCCTTATGAATCCCATTACAAATCAAAGAATTCAGGGTAAAGGCAGCCTGTGGGCTTTAATGCAGCTAGTTCCCTTGTCATAAAACTATGATCTTGAAATTACAGACTTGCCATTCCAAGACAACGATATAAAATGAACTTCCCAAATCTGCTTTACTCCTGTTCAAAACTCCTGAGGATTTTCTGAATTTTCTGAACTGTTTGCTGAAAACTATTTGCTCAAAAAGAAAAAAAAAAAAAAAAAAATCCAAGGCTATTGACTTCTAAAATCTTCTCTCCAAAAATGGATCAATAAAGTTGCTGGTGACAAACAGCTCATCACTCATTCTCACTGCATTTGCTTCTATGTCTGCCGAGACCAGTGAGGGAAACGAGGACCCTACTGATCTTGTAAACTTCCCAGGACGGGTGCGGGAACCATTCCATGTGTGTATGGATGGATACCTGGACATCATCACAGATCTCAAAAACATCCATTAATACATAGCCAAAGTAGGAGAGAAGAATGCCTCTTACAAAAATTTGTCGGGAAGTCCTCAGGATGAATTGCCAAAGGTGATTGCAAATATTCACAGAGAATAAGATCTGTGGATTTTTTTCCTGGCTTCTTAGTAGTCAGCACTGATTGGTTGGGCTCAGTGTAGCACTATGCATGCAAACTAGGTACGAAATTGTTGTTAGCACTAGAAAATCACCTGCCATTAAGCTGCATACAGTGGATGCAAATTTAGCACACTTGCAAATGGAAAGCAAGCTTGGGAGGAGTACAGCATGTCCCTAGAAATACAGCTTGGAATATTAATGTTTGAAACATACTTAGACCGGATGAGTTGGGATTAATAATGTCTCAGAGATAATAGATCTTTTCTTTCTTTAGATAATCGAGTCATGTTTTGCTTTATTACTATTGTACAGCTGTTTGTTGGCCCATCTGAAACTCCATGGTTCCACTTCCTAGAGAGCAGCTTCAGATCTCTCATCTCAGGCGGTGTTTGTGGTCCCAGCTGACAGGCAGGAGCTGAGTGGGCAGCGGGGTCTGGAGCGGCGTTTCTGACCCTGCCTCATGGTACTGACCCAGCACAGAAACCTCCTTCCTTTCCCCCAGCACCACCTCAGGCCCGCAGAGCTCCTTGCTGGCTTCCCCGTGGTTACCCCAGCACTGACAAATTCTCAGTTGCATGTCAACATAGTTTTGTAGGAAACACTAAGGAACTGGCTTCTGCCAGAGGCCAGTGGCTACAGCGTTCTCCTGGGAAATGGAGATACAGACTTAAACTTTTCTTTGCATGCAAAGGGCTGTCTACTAAGTCAGTTTTCTTAATATGCATAGCCTGTGCATGAGACAGCAAGGCTCATGCTCTCTCCCCTTCCACCTTGCCTGGAAAATCAAGTCAAATGAGGTACCTTACAGGTCTCTAACATTTACCCGACAACTGAACACCCAGAAGTTAAGTCTAGAGGTGCTCGAAGTCAGGGCGATACCCTGATGAGACGGCTGAACCTGAATGAAGGCCTTCTTGCCTCCCAAGGTTGAAATCGCAGCCCGCCTTCTTCCCCAGCATTTTGCCTGCATGCTGCATACATACTCTGGCTCTAACATTTGTCTCAACTCACAGCCAGGGCTACTCATTAGACATGAACGCTATTCAGTAAGGTATTTGGAGTTTAGGAAGCAAAATAGTCTCAGTAATGGGACCAGAAGATCACCAGATACAGCAGAAGGAAAGCATAAGAGCATACAGTCCAACTCCTCTGGACACCAAGTCACTTTAGCAGTCTCATGAAACCTTCCCTAAATCTTTTATTTTTTTTTTTTAAGACTGAGTCCAATATTAAAGACACGCCAATTTCTGTGTCCGTTTAAGGTCAGGAAGCTCTTTGATCAGCATGCTTATACTTCATTTTTCTGCGCTATAGCTTTACATGCTTAACTCAGCTTTTTTGAATGCCCTGCAGGCACCAGGTTACACGTCTTAACAGCAGCTCTGCCATACCTGGACTCGGACCTCAAAGGGTCCCACTGTTTTCAATTAAGAAGTCAGGAGCTTTAATATTTCTTAGTATTTGATCCCATAAGTCCTCCTTTTGTAGTCTCAGCCCTTAAGGTTTTAGCTCGCATGCCTGGGACTATCATTTTTAATGACAAAAGGCTTGCATTCAGACCTCACTGATGGCATAAATACAAGATTTCTCTTTCTGAGAATTTGAAATATGAGATAAATATGCATCGGGTCCTATGAAACATGGTTTCCAACTTATTTTACTGCTGACTATCAGCCTAAAATGAGATTTTATACAACCCAACTTAAAATGGGAGTTTATCATGGAAATGCTGATAGACTCTTTGTACTATGCTATATGCTAATGCTTTTAGAAGTCCTTACTTGTAATCTATTTTTTTAAAAAAAGAAATGGAGAGGAATGAAACATGACCACTAATACAGTCTTTGCGCTGTGAAAAGATCTTAGGGTATTTCCACTTAAATGCATTACCCAAGGGTAATTCACCTTTCAGTTGCTAGCAAAAAAACAGCTATTCTCATAAAAAAAAATTGCCTCAAGGAACTTGACAAAAGTTGAACTCTCTCAGTAATGAGATTTTAATGAGCTAGCCCGTGAAGATGAGGGAATTGCACCAGGATTATTTTTTTTCTCTTTTACAATTACTGTTATATCATGATGGACTAAATACATCTCCACCGAAAGCAGTGAGTTTCTTTATGGTTTTTTACAATAGAGATAATTTTGGTGTAATATCTTCTTTTGTTATTCCATTTGTACTAGCTACAAAAACACCTTTGTGCTTTCTTCTCAATAGAAAAAGCCCATGTTACTCCAGGTACAGGAAGCGGATGTGTCTTCCAGGATCCATGTTTAGCTAGTGTTGGCAAAACAATGTCATCACAGCTTTTCTTCATCAAAAATTTCACCACAGAGCAGAGCTTTGCCTCAGCTTTTTGTTTAGTTATAATACTTGAGTCTTGTGCCCCAGGAATTGAAGACTCCACTTTAAACCTCCACACACCCTTGCCATCCTACACTGGCAGCATATTTTGGATGTTTGCTTTCCTCTGAAGTTAGACATTGGTAGGTTCAGCATGCATGGATCTGAGGTGGGGTGAATACTCATTCTCCCACAGTTTGTCCAAGGTTTCTGGTTATCAGGATTATGATCATATCAATTTGGGCTCAGAAAGGAATTTTCCTTTGCACTGAATGTCAAGTATTTTAAGAATTATTAAGGGAGATGCAAAAGAAAAAGCAGAAGGACAATCTTCCAAAGCCCAGACATTGAATTCATATAGACATATTCCTTTCTTACTCCAGGGATAGGACATCAGAGCTCCCAAGTACGAGACTTGCTAACAGTGCTGTCAGTGTTATTGTGTTGCATTTGCCTCCACGATATCTGGAAGCTCTGGTAATGTTCCTTTTTGCCTAGAACATAACTAAAATCTTCCTGTACTGAAGAGCAGCATTGAAAATCCCTGACTAGAGAAGGTAAACACAATTATTTTCCTCTTTATTCATGCCTTCTGATAAAGTTCATTTCTCTTAGCTATATTTACTAAGTTAATGCAAATAATCAAGCAACTGAGAAAGGAAATGAGCAGCAATGAAACTCTGGTTTAGGAGAATTTGTATGCAGACATACAGTATTATTAAGCTATGCAATAATTGCAGACTGAAAAAATAATTTGCTTACAAAAAAAAAATTTTTGCTGCCTACTAATACAGTTGTTACATTTCCATTATTAAATATTTTTCAAGAAAAAAATCTGGAAATAAAGAGAGAGGAGCAATGGGATGTGTGCCTGTTTTCAGAAATAAGAATCTACTTATTTTTAATAAGGAAAGTCCTTTTTTGGAATGAGCATTTGGAATCAGCCAAAGTATAGACTGAATATGGTAAGTATGTAAATCAATGAGTATAGACATAAAAACTGTTGTAATACATGTTCCAGATATAATTTGAAATTGAAAAATCTATTGACACTGTGAAGGGATCTGACATATGCTGAAATATCAGGAATAAGACAGGAAAGGTATTCTACAAACATTACATTTTCAGGAAGAACAACAAAAAGTTAAATTTTTTTTCCCTTCTTCCCTTTTTTGTTATTACAGCTGTTTCATGGGGACTTAACACAGTCTAGCACTACTTCTCATGCAAATTTTTCATGGACTGAGACACTACAGCATCTGTAAAAAACATGATTCTACCTGCAATGTGAAACTAAGTGGACCTTCCTATGTCATTGATATTGAAGTCGGTAGTATCTCATAGAATAAGGAGATGAAAAACTGAGCTTTGTCAAACCAAGAGTGCATTAGGCATAAACTTAAAAGGCACTAAAATCAGTGAGACTTAAACCTGTGCTTAAACTTTACTGAATAATTCAACAGGACTTAGGGATGGAAGAAGCCCATATGCATATGAACCGAAGAGCTGAAGTCAATTTAATGGTAATTTAGCAGTTCATACTGTCTCACAGGAAACCTTCAGGGAGGTGAAGCAGTTTATCAGCCCAGTCAGTACTTGTTTTACACCATCTACTGCCTATGACAATAGAAAAATTATCAACAGCCAGTGCCACTTATCACCCTGCATTTCACTACATGGACCTGTGTCTATAAGTCAGTGCACCTTGCAAGAACTGAAGATCATAGAATCATAGAATGCTTAAGGTTGGAAGGGACCTCTAGAGGTCATCTAGTCCAACCCCCTGCACACGCAGGGTCCCCTACAGCAGGTGGCTCAGGACTGCGGCCAAGCGGGTTTGGAAGATCTCCAGAGAAGGAGACTCCACAACCTCTCTGGGCAGCCTGTGCCAGGGCTCTGTCACCTTCAGTCTAATCTCCAAAATTCTAATCTCCGATATTCTAATCTCCAAAATTTGACGCATGATCTACATTTTCTGATGTCTGCTCCAACACATTATATATTGGTTATTTACCCATATAAACCCCCTTATATACAAGGAAAAACAATATATGACACAGTCTTTGTTCAGTATAGATAAAAAAGTAAAAGCCAAGGAGAGACAAGAGAGTAAGGTCTCTCTGAGCTCATGGATTGCTCGCTTCAGTCAGGAGCTAGCAGGCAGACTCGCAGAAGCTGACCGCCTCAGAGCCATCAGGAGGGACTTCTTCAGAGCTCTGCAGAGCACATTCACAATTGCAAAGCAGATCGAGGAACAAACACGAAGGCGTAACAGCCTGAATAAAACCCAGCTCCATGACAGTATTCAAGTCATTTTATGTATCCTGTGTTAATAACCTCTCTTAAAACAAAAGCAATGACAGAGAAGGCTTAATTACTTTTACTAGGTAAAATGAAGTCAAAATGAAGTGTTATTTTCTTCACTTTACTGAAAGCTGTGGTGCAGGGAGACGCAATGTGTTAGCCAAGGGCAGCAAGGGCAGCAAGGGCAGCGGCGGAGCTGGAATAGCGCCCAGCTGCGTGCCGGCCAGCAACCCCCTGCGCCAGGGGGCAAGCAGAAAGCAGTGATCAGAAGCACTGCTGCCCCCGAGAACCGGTTTACCCCAGGGAGTTACTGCATGTTTGAACACATTCTCAGTCAGCTAATCTGGAGCCTGTGCAAAGAGGAATCAGGACCCAAGAGCACGTTTAAACTTCTTATCCTGAGCATCCGAGTAAAGAAAACTGGGTTGACAATAAACCTGTTTCTTCGCATATCCACTTCCCCTTATGTTCTTCTGCAGATAAACCCTCTTTCCCATTCTCCATCTCTCATTAAAAAAAAAAAGAACACAGTAAAATCCAAGTGTGGAAATAATTTTTCACAAGCAATGCAAAATCAGCTGCTCTTTAAGATGACACCATGTCTCCGGTGTTTGGTTTCTCCACTCCCCCTCACATTACAGATTGCCTAAAATGGCACAGGGACTCCATTGGGTATGATTTATTGCCTTGATATATTGAACTGAGCAATGACAGAACTCCCGCTTGACAGGTTTTCGTTTCTTCATGGCAAGTAATTAGCCTTCATATTGCCAAAGGGCTCCTCAGCTGCCCTGTCAGTGCTCTTCCAACCTAATGAAAATACACCATCTTATCATAGCAAGACATTTACATTATTCACATACTGCTTTCCAGTGGTGTCTCACTAGTCCAGGCTGCCAGCTTTGCTGGTTTGACTCAAACAGAGAAGTGTGATGCTGGGGAAGGAAAGGTACCATTCTGCTGCAGCCTTACCTCACTGCTGCATTAAAGGCCTTCCGACATTCCTGTGTCAATGAGTTTAAAGAGATGGTGTGAGTCCACATTTCCTAGCACACGTTTGCAGCTGTGCGTTTGCTCTTTAGCCTTCTCGGAGCTGCCTCTTGCTATTGAGCAGAGCCCTGAGTAGCAGGTGGCATTATAATCCACATGGGAATCACAGTCTCTCTACTTCTTCCTCCTTCTGACAGGCAGCTCCAAGCTATCTGCTACTGACCCCAAATTCTTCTCCTGCCAATCTGCCAGCAAACAAAATCTATAACCAAACCTCTGCTGTTCCCTAACTATCTGGTCAGGGAAAAAGCTGTAAGCAGGTCAACAACCTTGCTAACTCTTTCAGGCCTGGACCAAATCCTACAGCCAGAAAAAAGCAGGGATGAAAGGGGAGTTATGAGGCCATGCACTGCGGGTCACTGTGCCGCCAGCCTCATGCAGAGGGGAGCACTCTGTTAAGATCTCTCAAATGGGACTATGTCCAGGGCAGCGTTAACGTCCCACTAGGAGTATGAAAACTATAATGTGCCTCATCACTTCAGCACGTGTCACGCACCTGAGCTCTACCTGAGCTAGCCTTCGTACAGGTGCCAAGAGCAGTTTTGTTTGTCTAGCAGCAGGATCTGCAGGAGGGCTGTCCAAGACCACCTGGGACCGCTGGTTAGGAAGCGGGCTGCTCAGGCAGTCAGATCTGTGCGCAAGAGAAAACATATGGTGTGAAAGAGAAGACAGGATGACAAGCTGCCTAAAGCATGCACTCAGCTGGGCCCCTTGTATAAAATTTCAAGGATGATACTAAATCCTTTCAGAATTTAATGTATCCTCTTCATCAGTCCAATCCACATATTACATGAGATTAGAGCACACCCAATCATTTCAGCCTTCAGTTTTCCCTTGTCCCATTTCCCTCACCTTGCAAAAATTCTGTTTCTCAGAGAAGGGACTTGGTTCCTCATCCACAGATGTTTCAATACACTGGTCTTTCTACTGACCCTGCCAGGGAAAGCAAATAAGAAGTAAAGCAGGTATTTATGAATTTTACATGGTGGATTTCAAAGCTGCTAGTGAGTTGTTCAGTACATTGCCAACAATTTCAGTCTACCATCGGTATGTAAAGAGGGTGAATCCAGCACCTGGCAAAGATACAATTATAGAAAGCTATTTCTCTGCTGAAACTATCGTGTTTATTTCCCAATGGAATGTTTAGTGTAAATTCAAGAGGCCAGCTGACATCTGGACTGCTGGAGCCCTGTTTAGCTTAAGCCAGACACAATGGTCTAACCCTAGGTGAGTGCAAAAGAGTAGAAAGAGAAATAAGATCATGCCGTGCTTCTCTGTGGTCTTCCTCAGGAAGGGAGAGGAAAGCAGGTCTCACTGCCCTCTGATCATCCTGAGAGAGAAACCCAGTGAAGAAAGACGAAGCACAATTTCAGCCCCTGCACTTGATCAGACAACAGAGAAATATGAAAAACATTCATGGTCTGGACATAATACTCCCAGCACATTCTCCACCACAAAATCAGAGAAAATAGAAAAAAATGCTGCCATCTAAAGCCCACATTCCTCCCCCACACAGCTCCTTTGGGCGTGCTACAGACACATGTAACTCCTAATTTGCATCCATTAAAGGATTTTCACAGGGTTTTCACATGCAGTACAAACACCTCATCATTGGCTGAGCAGTTGTTACTCATTTGGCTCATTTCATCCGTCGAGACAAGCAGCTCTCGAAAGTAAAACTGCTGTTCAGGAGGGCAAAGCCCTAAATGGATATAGCCTTGTCTGCCTGGGTTTATTTTTACTGATATTGTCTTTGATGCTAACAACCTATCTTTCTTTCAATCAGCAAAGCACCTAAAACACTTCTATGGCATGCTTTACAAATACGAAATAGTCATAAAATATTTTGGAAGAACAGTGAGCCACAGTAACAGAGCTATCCTAGAGCCACACACTGCGACAAAAGAACCAGCATTGGTTAAATTCACACGACACGGTTTAAATGCTGCTGTTTCTACTGTAGCCAACTAGATAGTTCATCTTGAGCTGGCTTTTCGAGGCAATGGATGGCAATACTAATAATGTTCCAGGAGAGTCTTCCCTCATAGTTCCTTGCCTATTCCCAAAGTGATCCCATGCCAGTGCTATCACGCATAGAGGCATCTTGAAAACGGGCTCAGGAAGCAGATACCGGTAATGCTCAGATCAAAGGCTGCAGATAAAGAAGGTCATGGTGACCCAAGAGAACATCCTGTATTTCCTCCTCTTTGAACTTTTCCTTTACTTGGTTTTTCACATTGCCCAATATTCAGTGACAAAAACCTACTGAAATGCTGGGATAGGGGAAGGAATGAAGTGACTGAACCAGAGTGGAAACCAAGTTTAGCTTAGGTCACACTGAGACAGGTTACCATTAAATTGCCTTATGCTTCATTTACCGGGAGCTAAATGTTTGCACATTGACTGTGACCCTGGATCAAGTAATAAACACTCATTTTAAAGTCACTACAACTCAGCTGCATAGCTGAGCAATGCTGATTACCTTAAACCATTCATGCAACAACACAGTAGGTTGTACAGCACAGCTGACACGTATATGTGAAAGTATCTTAAGGAACAGTATTAAAGAAATGGGGTCCAATCCTAAGGGTTTAAGAGTGAAAACATGAGTACATTCACATTTGCAGGGAGAAAATGAGGTGTCAGGGACTATTTATGTCTCTAAACCACAAGATGCTACATCCATGTAGAAAGAAATGTTGCATTACTCCCCTCCATGTAGGCATTCCTATAGAGATATCACCCTGCCCACAGTGCTACCACTTTCAGTAGCCACAGCTGAGATTAATGTTGTTGGGAGAACAGTGCCAGAAAGTCAGAAGCAAAGGGTGATAGACAGAAATGGTCTTACCTTAGCTACAGGCACCATCTCTCTAAATTGGACTGCAAAGTGCATGGAAAGTATTGACACGTTTGTATAGGTTACTGCAGAAGACCTTAGCCTACAAGACATGGATTTATCATGGATTATCATGGATGTCATGGATTTATCTTCAAAAGGTGGAATAAGAGGATTCCCACTAACATAAAAGCAGCAGTAATTAAGAACACACAAAACCAAGAAATATTGTAGGGAGAGAGAGTGAGAAGGAAAAATACATAAATGTTGGACAAAACAGAAGGAACCCCATCTGAAAAGTTTCATTCAAGCAGAAAGAAAAAAAAAAATGTCAAATAAAAGTTTAAAAAGAAAGAAATGACAATTTCACCTTCAGATAAAAGCTGCTAAAGGAAAAAGAAAGTACAAAATGTAAAGAGGTGTTTTCTTTAAAAAAAAACTTTACATATTTCAATTCTTGTATTTCCCTTGGGCTTTGCATATTTCGGTCACATACTTATCCAATTAAAATGAAAACTCTGCATTATCCTTTAGGCGAGGACAGCTGCCAGCTGCTAAGTTTTATAAAGTCTTTAATCTTGTCCATAAATATTTAACAAGAATTGGTTGGTACACAAGCCAAAATAAAGTAAGAAATCAAAGGCATGAGCTCTGCAGTAACCTCTGTACTGCCTGAATGGAGATGAACAACCGGAACAAAATTATGACTTTTCTCTTCTTATATTAAAGTATTATTAAAATGTATGGAGGCAACTTTTCAGATCATTTTCTGATTTTCTTCTCCTCACACAACGTATAGAAGCAAAGAGCTAAAAATATTTCAAAACCGAGATTCATCTCTCTTTTCTAAACTGAATCCATAGCTTACAGCATAGCAAAGAAGCAATCTTTGCCCTTTAGAATTTGCCTTCCAAAATAATTAGTTTTTTTTACGGGGGAGGCACAGCCTTTAATAAAGAACAACATTTTTTCACGATACTTGGGATATGTAGCGACTGTACATCCAACATCTGCAGGCAGGAACATACGTAAGGGTGTAGGATGCACAGCTCACAGCAGAGGGTCTTCCTGGGAACAGCAGCTCATGCGGAGCGATGCCTGCAGGACACCCCGCGCAGCCACGACGTGCACAGCCTGCGTTCTGAGCCCGACAGCAGTTGGGCCCCTGCTTGCAGCCCAAGTCGCAACTGGGAGCAAGGAGGAGCCCTGTGATCACTTCTGTTTCTGCAGGCTGTGTGCAACCCTCAAAGGCACATATATGAAAAAATTATAGATGCAACAACGCAAGCCTGGGAAGACGGTCAACCCTTGCCTGGGTATAAGATACTCTAACAGGTTCTCAAATGGGGAACTCAAAGATTGGCCCTTGTAAGGCTGCATGAGGGCATGGCCTTGTACAACCCCATTTTTGCACGAAGCAGAGGACTAGCCCTGTTGTCCATAAGGAAAGGCACACAGGCCTTCGGTTCCAGGGGGCCTGACTGCAAAGGAGCAGCAGCAGACGACAGGACCCAACCCAGCAGAAGTACCTGCATGGTGAACGTACCGCAGAGTCGCAGCACGCGCAGCGGCAGCATTAAACAACAGCCTTTCCTGGGCCTGAAAACAAGCTCGGCCGCAAGTCCCACCTGCGCTATTGGTCCTTCTGGGCTTCCGTTTCTGTCACGTCTCTGCTGACCACCAAATCCCATCTGCACTGCTCAGACCACCAGCTCCCCAGGTTCCTGTTACAATGTGGCTGGGGAATCCAGAAAATGTAAGACAGTACATGAAAGAGCACCCTCAAAGTCTTGTCTCAGTGATGGACTTGGGCAGGACAGATGTTGATGGCTGCTGGTTCACATCTGTAGAGCTCTTTTTTCAGGACGTTTGCAAACAGAAACCTTAGTGCCTAAGGGGCTTTATCCTGGTTTCATCTTCGCCTGAGTGCTTTATCTTACTGGACTGCTCCAGACTGCTCTTAACCCTCAACAGTATCTCTTTAGACATCATACTATTCCAAAAGACAGAATATTAAATGTGTTCCAAATGTATTCCAGAAATGTATTCCAAAATGTAATGTATTCCAGAAAGACAGAATATTATATGTGAGTACAGAAACTACACAAGGAGAGGACCAGCTAGATGAGCTCATGGTTCTTCTCTATCTCTGCAATGAAAGCAGACATCTACCTCAGCTGAACCGAGCACAGGTGAGACGGGGAGGTGCTTTTCAAATGACTGGTTTTTACCAAGTCAGCCTCAGCATAAACAAAAACCATTTTAATTTAATTAATTTAATTAAGAAAAGCTGCATCACTTGCAACAATATAAAATAACTATCTGTGTCAGGATGTCAAAATCGACTTAAACAGTTAAATATTGGAACCGTGCTCAGTAAACTAAAGTTGCATATGCTATAAATTGGTCATAAGGCACTCGCAGGCGCAAGGGAACAAAGTACACACAAGAGCATGATTCTTTTGCTTTCTGAATTAATAGAAATATTCTCATTTTAGCAGGATGGGATGAAAACACTAGAATCATGTTCACAGAAGAGGCAGAGTGAATTGTGAGAGAAGCTGGAGATGAAATCAAGTGAAAGGGGGTATTGCCAGAACCTTTGTGAGTGACAAGTGCTTTTCAGCACTTGAATTTGTTTTTTAACTTTGAATTGGGTTTTAATCTGAAACCTGGAAACAAAGGAGCATGACTTTTCAGGGGAAGATCTCTGGCAATGTATTTTAAGGCAGGAGCAAAAGTGGGAAAAAGAAAATGGTTCTTTTGAGATCTCTGCAAATTAAAACCTTGAAGTATTCAAAAATCACTAGTCTTTAAAAAAAAACATCCCTCATTCTCCCCACTCTGTCTCTGATGGGTCATGGAAGTTTGGCAAATTACATGTGAAGTAACAGTGAAGTCTCTCTGAAGCTAGTGAAAGCTGCAGTCTAGGCACACTGAAAAAGAAAGTCATGTTATTAAAAACCCTTCAACAAAGTTTCATATACTCAGATGTAATTCTGAGGCAGTATCCACTCCTCCTTTTTTCTTGAAGCAAACAAAAAAAGGTCCTTTGAATAAATCCAGGGAGGGGAAAAGGGAAATGTTTCAAGTTACTATGAAGAAGGAGTCTATGTACAAAGGCAACGGGATATTCCAACAAGTCTGTGATTAATATCCTATTTGAACTTTGGATCCAGACTAAAGAGCTATTAGTCCTGGGTTCTGTTGGCCATTTTAGATTAGAGCACAGTCTAATCTAACATTTTAGATTAGAGCACAGCCCTTGTAGGGCTGTGAATAATTGACCAAAGGAATTCCCTGCTATGGTCAAGGTGAGCAAAACTTGATAAACATTTTCATGGAAGACCTCATCCTTGTAAGAAAATTTTAAAGTACAAATTCATCTCTGACATGTATTCATTATAGATGAGGGAACTTGATGCAAAGAGAAGCTAGTCAAGATAGCTACTAGGAGAGCCTCAGAAAATCTGCACTTAGCCTAGCAGGCAAACTCGCTTGTGCTAAGGAAGGGTTCCTCAGGCTCAGGAGCCTTAGGGCAGAGCTAATTAAAGTTCAGAAGGAGCAGCAAGAAGTGATGAGCTGACAAGTCCTCTGAGGGAAGAAACGACCCAGGAGAAGCCAGGAGGCTGAGGATAATCACCAGGGGGTGAGATGTGTCAGAGCGAGGGGAAGTCAGATGAAAACTGGAGATAGGTGGTTGGGAGGAGCCGGGGTGAACGGGAGGCAGTCCTGTTTTGTGGTGTGGGGAGGAATCCAGTAAAGAATACTTTTTTTATCCTTGATATGAACTTAGCTTTTCTTCAAAGGAAGGACAAGCAGTTTGTGGGGAGAAAAACAATCCAACCTCTGGACTAAAAGTCTAAGCCCATATAATTAGTTCTTTAGCCAACTTTAACTTTACAGTGATATAATTCTACTTGGATAAAGCCAAGCCTATTGGCAGAAATGCGAGGAGCAGCTGCAAACACATTTAATTCAGCTGTACCGGCTACAAGGGACATTCGGTTGCCACAAGCTGAAATGCGGCCCATGACTGGGATAGGGGACAGGGAAGAGACGGGGAGAACTTCACATCGTGTCCAAAACCGCGAATCATTCAGCAGAACAAAATCGGAATGGCAGAAGAGAGCGTAGTATCTTGCCTGTGAGTACCTGGAGAGCGTTGAGGCGTCAGGAAGCAGGAGAGCAGCACAAACGGCATCACTCTCCCATTTCAGGTCTCCCCTATGGGCAGCACATCTAAAACACAGCACAAGACACATAACCAACTTGAAAGGCAGGGCTTATTGCAGTTGTACCTTTACCTGACGCTACGTCAGAAAAGATTACTATTATGCTAGTAGAAATTTCTAAAACAGGGCCAACCGTCTTTACCTGATACTATTACTTTAACTGATTCCTTCGGCAAATAGTCAGCAATAGCTTTTATTTCCTCGGTTACTTCCCCACAACAGTAATCGAATTCTTGTTAACAGTTTTCAGTCATGGAGGAAATCTGAGCAAACTAATCTCTGACAAAGCACCTCCGCTCAAAGCAGTGCAGGCTGAAGTATTTCTGAAGGAGAGACATATTAAGCCTTGAAATTCTTCCATTTATTATCCTAATGCCAATGAGAAAATGGAGCATTTTAATTGAGTTTTGAAAGACTGTTTTCAAACTGCTGACCTAGAAGGAAAGTCCTGCAAACTGTTTGCCATAGATTTCTTCCAGCGCTCATGAGAAACCTGACATGAAGCAAAACAGCAGTTTTCCACAGCACTGGCACATGAGCAGTGCATACAGATCAAGTTAAACACTGGCTTTCCTAAGCCTCAGCCAGAGATCTGTGTGCTTTCCTTCAGGAACAACAGAACTATTTTGCAGCCCCATGTCATGTGCACCATTTAAGTTTCCCTGTAAGAGGAAAAAGGAAGTATTTATAAAAACAGGCACAGATCCTGTATTTTATAGCTCTTGCCTCTTGGCAGTGCAAACAGGTAGAAATTCTGCTTAAGATATCATCAGCTTGTTCCTCTGATTTGGGTAATTTCATATAAATTATCATAAAACTTATATGGACAGTACATACGCTCACCTCATTCTGATAAGAAAAGGTTCACTATAATTCAGGAATGCTTACAAGTGGAGAGGAACGCGCAGCACAGCTAGCAGACAGAAACATAAGGAATGACGTAACCCTCATTCTTGCACTTTCAGACCTGGAGGTTACATTTTGGATTATCTTTACAGGCTGGATTGCAGTGCTTGATATTTTGCTGCACAGTATACTTGTGTCAAATAATTGTTCTATCAGAAAATGAAAGACACATTTATCAGTGAGAGACAGGTGGAAAGCAGAGATCAAGCACACTGAAGCATCTCCATGAACCTGCCCATACACATGACCTCACATGTTAAAATATTTTAATAAATTCGACCTGGACAGCAACAGTGACAAAGGACATGGAAAGGCCGAGGCACTCAGTGCTTTCTCTGCCTTGGTGTTCACTGGCAGAACTTGCCATCAGCAACCCCAGGTCCATGAGACCAGTGGGAAAGTCTGGAGCAAGGCAGATTAACCATCACTAGGGGAGGATCAGGTCAGGGAACATTTAAACAAATTGCACAATCATAAACCTATGGGACCTGATGTAATGTATCCGCCAGTACTGATGGCACTTGGTCGATGACATTGCAAGGGCCTTCTCTATAAGGTCTTGGCAATCAGGGAGGTTCCTGAGGACTGAAACGGAGTAAATGTTTCTCCTATCTTCAAGAGGACAAGCAGGAGGATCTGAGAAACTATGGACCAGTCAACCTCACTTCAACATCACTTGCAGTGATGCAATTCAACAAAATTGTGAGATATGTATCGTTTCTTCTGAAAAGAAGATATTTTTGCCATTAACGAGGACAGGCTTGGTGCTCTGTGTGTGCTTATGAAAGAGTCCAGCCTCTTCGGGAATACACAATGAAACTGTAACTTACATTTTATACTTTTTAAAGCTTTCCTAATTCAAAAATATTAGCATGTACGATTGTTATTGGTCATACTCATGACTCCTGAAGTCTAGGGACTTGTCCCCCAGCACCACGAATTACCTTGGTTCTGTTAAAGAGATCACAAAGGTCCCTTTAATCCATTTTTATTTTTATTGAACCATAGCTCTTTCACCTACAGCACCTGCTTATAGTCTGTTAGTTGCTGGTTGCAATGGAGCATTCTTGCTTTCAGCCTGAGTGTGTGGTTTGACAGTGATGCTGTACTGAATAATCTTATCTAAATCTAGTGTATTTATGTCTCAAAAAGAATGAATACGGAATTTCAAAACACCACTTTCCACTCCGGTACTTCTCTGCCTCAATTTCCCTTCTGATCCTGCTTGCTTCATCTGTTTAATTCCTTGGAGCAAGAAGCATTTCAGCTGAGGCTTACAAGCACTACTATGACAAAAATAGTAGGAAATATGAGCAATTTATCTCTCCCACTGCATGCAGAAAGAAGGTCTTGCCTTCTCTCACTATGTACATCTTCAGAAAACAGATTGAGATTACAGATCACAAGGAGACTTTGCCCCTTTGAGATGAACATAGTGAGGAGGGAATGCAATCAAATCAGACTTGAATAAATATATTAAAATGAAAACAAAATAAAACCACATTTTCCTTTGAGAATTCAATATTGTGCCCAGCCTTCTCCATAGATTTTCTCCCAGTCAGAAGCATTAAATGCTGCTATGGTGCCAACTTAATTGGCCAGTAATGAGTGTCTGGGGTTGAACTTAATGTGGTCTCATCAGCATTCAGTAGCACTACATCATACTGCGGCAGGGAGGAGAAAGAAAGAAGAGAGGGAGGGAAAGGAGATAAAAGGAAAGAAGGATTAAGACAAATATTATTTCTTAAATTACACAGTATGCTTTCATGCTAATGTATACCCCCTTCCAGACTTCATGCTAAGTAAAGAAATTGGCACAGGATGTAGTGAAGACACTAGTATGTTTGTATTTCCTTTTGCTGGTTACATTTGGCAGGAATTTTGGCAGCCTTATTGCAGAGAGACATGTAGACAAATCATTCACTCTGTAAACAAGCTTCCATTAGAGCCAGAACAACATCTACTACTATTCTCTTCTTCTCCTTTTACGCTCCTGAGCCAGCACCATTTATTTTGTCTCCATAAAGAATAAACAGGGTATCAGAGGTTTTTACAGCACCCCAGTGCCAGGCTTTTATTTGGTGCTAACGACCACAAGGGACAAAACAACCAACCAGTACGTGACTGCCAACGCTGCTCATGTGCGAAGACCCAAGCAAGGCACCGTTGGGATTCCCTGCGCTGCTGCAGGATCCCTGCTCTCGGTGGCCACCTCAGCTCGTGGTGCCTTGTGCTCCTGGGCTGCAATCGCCTCACCCAGCTGTGTGGTACACACATCACCCTGGTGCTAGTACAGCACTTAATAAAGAGTATTCAGGGCAAAAGTTATTCAAATGGTCCCCAAATCCTATTAGTCTATAATTATGCTTCATAATGAAGTCACATTTTTTGAGGATTTTATTATTTTTTCTCTCTTTTGCACAGTTTTCACCTTTTCAACGGGGGCCAAACAAACGGATAGTTTATGCCTTTAAGGGAACACTAGCATTTATGAACAAATATCCACCTTGCTTAGCAAGGGGGTTGCACTTAGCAAGGGCTCTCCAGGCACAATCTCAGCTGGGAATGTCCCCCGAGATGTCCCAGCCTTTCTGGCATTCCCATTACCTTTCCAGCTCCAGAGCTTACCAGCTGTTTTGGCTCCTGAGGAGGACGGAGGAGGCAGTCACAATCCTAGTTTCATTTCCATGGACTCACACCAAATTTGACAGGAGGGAGCAACACCACCATTTTCTCTTCAGGATTTTGGAAAGTACATTCACTGCAGTATAAAATAGAAAGAGGGAACTGTAATGACAATACAGGTTTAGATAAAGTTTCACTTGCAATGTTTGACACGGTGTTAGTGTGAAGAGAAACGTCTCTAAATGTCTTCTCTATTTAACACGTCCCCCATGATGATATTGTTGTGTGCACCAACAGACAACTACAAATTCATCAGTTAGCTACATGCAGACAGTTCTACAGCAATCTCTAACTGATTCATTTCATCTGCTTCAGAAACTGTATCTGAAACTTTAGGACTCTTTTAAAATATAATTCCTATTTGGTTGCTTGCAGAGGTTCTACTAAAAGTGACCACAGAGTTCCCATCCATATTTGTAAAATTAATAACTTATCTTATAAAAGAGGAGATTTGTTGTTAAATTGGAAGGACAAGAGCCCATATATCTATGATATATTTCTATCTTGAATCAAGCGTGCCTGTGGATCTTGAGTAAATCATTTAATATTTGTGTACCTAGTTGACTTTGTAGAACAAAGTATCTAGTTTGCAGAAGGGTTGTAAAAACAAGGTACTGTTTATAAGAGACCTGAAATCCTCCGGTGGAAGCACAAGGTCTGATATAACCATATTAATGTTAAATATCTGTTACAAGCAATGGAAACTAAGCTAAATAGCAGCTACTAGCACACAGCAATTAGTCAAAGTCAATACAGTTGCCTTGATGCTCTTCCCTTTTTAAGTCCCCTGTGCACACTGAACAAGGCTGGAACCCTGTAGAGAACTAATGTAGGATAGTATAATTTAAGACTGCACATACAGTTAATGTTGCGTAGCCCACAATAAATCTGGCATTTTTCAGCTTCCAAGTACTTGACTTTGCAACCTAAATAACTTTCTTTATGAGCTGCATTGGCTAGAATAAGAAGTGGACTCTAATCTATACACACATCACTTCAAAGAGTGAAGAAATATAAGCAAAATAAGTTTATATTTAGAAGTTTTACTTGGTCCTACAGCCTACTTCCCCTAGAGTCAATTTGTCAGTCGTTTCACAAACACACAGGCTTGGCAGGCAGCCCCATTCCATGCAGGCTCTAGCTGCATTTGCCTTAAGCCACTTCTGTTCTCAAAGGACCCTGCAGGACTCAGTCCCTTGGTCATGGAAGAATTTACCAAGGAGCTAGGATGGATAAAACGCCTTTTTTCCTCTCTCAGAGGCCTTTGCATTGCCTCTGACGTTGCCTCTCCCCTGAAAGCAGGGCAACTCATATCCCAACACATACATCCCCCACACCCCAGCTCTTACACCTGGAGAAGTCCTAAAGATTCAATTCCTATTTGAACCAAGTCATGTCTTTCAGTGAAGGAATATTTGTGCTATCCAGAGAGGCAGCCTGGGCAAGGCTCGAGCCTTACCCTGGCGGGTTATTTCTTGAACAACCATCATGGGGAAAGGTTGTGTAGGTCAAATGAGTGCTCGGGTTCACCTGCGTTAACACCCTCAGCTTCAGCGCATTTGCACAGCGGTGACCTAGCAAATGGGTCTAGTGCTGAAGACAGGGACGGCACGAACTGCTTTCCTTTGTGGTAGGCGCTGAACACACCTCACAGACACTCAGATAGCAGGGTAGAAAATCACTCAAAGCTGTCTCTTGTCACACCAAGCTTCTGGGTAGCATTCTTTGAGAGCAGTCTTGTTGAGAAGAGGCTTTATACAGTTAATTTTTGATCTACAAACCTATTTTAAGGTAAAAACATTTTTAAGTATGAATACAGACACTACTTGGAAGAGAAAGAAAATGTAGCATGTATTAAAATGAAGCCAGTAATGATAAGGAAGACAAGACTATGATATTGCTACGAATCTTCTGCATGTGGGTGCTGAGCTCCAGCAAGGTCCTCACCAGACCTTGGGGACTCACCCAGGCCCTGTGGAAATGAGCAGGAGGTTTCCACACAGGTGCTTGCTAGTTGCACCCTGACTTGACGACAGATATTTGAATGCTCTTTGCCATAAACAGAGCATTTTGTACCTCCTGACAAGAGGCACCATCATCACCCAGCCTGTGGGTGACTGACAGGTTTTCCATTGTGCCTATGTGAAACATGCAGAAGTAACTATGCTGTGATCTGCCTGCTTCGTGTGTCCAGCTATCCTTGTGGCAGTGCCACATGACCAATAACAGGCAAAATACAGCGTCGGATCCTTCCTAAGGCTGTTTTGGACACGGTTTACCTGATACATGGGCCGCAATAAGGTGTACATAGGAATCCCTTGTTGGTTTCTAGAATGTGCTGTACCCAGCCTTGTCCTTTGGTTTGACTTGCACAAATAATAAAATGAAAAATTTGGCTTCTTTTCCAGAGAGTCAGTCACTGCAATCAGATGAGCCTCTCTGCAGAGGCAGGAGGAGTGAGTGGTAAAAGGCCTTTCAAAGTTATGTTTGCATTAAACATATTCTTCCTCACCTTAAAAACTGAAGAAATGGCAAGGAAAGTGTAGTCGCACAGAGCAAACAGACTGCCCTTCATTTGTCAGAGCCATGTCCCCATTCCAGCCTAGGCTGCTCTTATCTCTCTAGCAGCAGCATCATTGTGTAAGGATAAAAGGGTCATGTAAGTTCCAAGCTGCAATGTGCAATTTCCTATGACACCAAAAGCAGATACAAGCAGATACACCAGTGAGACGCACTACGTGCAAAAATGTGTGCTTGCTCTTAAGTCAGTTCATAGAAATACTACTGGTTAGCACATAGTTTATTCTAAACTAGCACAATTTGAAATTGCCCTAGGAACAGAGAATTAGGGCAGGGTCACACTGAGAAATAAGGCAAGTTCAGTCATTAAAAAAAAAGTTTTGATCAGATTTTTATATATATATATATATGTATATTACATACTGAAGTGAACAGAAATACAATCTGTGCAACTCTGAGCACAATATTTGCAAAAATGCACTAATGTGTAAGGAGCAGGATGGTGGGGAATACTCTTCAGTTCTTTCTCTTCCAACTCTGTGCATGATTAAATATATGATATTGGGAAATCACTTATTCTCATTGTATGACCTGCAAAGTATGGGTGACAATAATCATAACATTCCAAGAATGTATTAGGACTAAAGTAATCGTATCTGGGTAACACTTTAATGTCCTAGAGATAAAAATAATAAAGGATATTATTTTTTTTATTCCTCCAGTAAGAAATAAAATCATGTGGTATAACCCAGCTGATGGTTTCTCTTTTATACAAGAATCGGTTGATCTGTGCCAAAATTTCCTTGCAAATAGAGATAGTACATGCCTTCAGTTTGGTATGTCCGGCCTGTGACACTTCAGGGAGACTTACTCCTTTTCAAGGCAAAATGCCCTATGAACCAAAGCACACCAAAAAGCTCCCTGCTTTGGAAACCACGAGCCATGTGTTGAATAGGCAGAACTGAGCTGCAGGAAAGTGGCTGTATCCTCTACGGACATGTTTGATCTCTTCCAAAAAAAGCCTTGAAATGAATCCCTCTCCTCTACCCTTGAGGAGGTGCATAAACAGTGTGGGTGCAGGAGGCAAAGGGCCGCAGACCTCGCTCCTCCAGCCCACTTGCTCTGCACGCAGCTAAAGCCTGTGTTGGGCTCAGGCTGCCTCTGCAGTTTCTTTAGGTTCTGCGCATTTTTCATTCTTAGGCAAAAATTACTTCCTGAGCTTTTTCCTGCAAACTCAACCAAATCCAAAATGGAATCAACAGATCATGTATTTGAGAAACTAAGTGTCATTTTTCGTATTTAAAAAGGAACAGACACGCAATGTAAATATGAAGGCAGAGTGCTCACTTTATTTACAACGTCCTGGTTAAGGGGTGGTTTCTATGGCAGCAGAAAATCAGAAGGTTTTTGTTGTTCCCCTTATGCACACCCCAGAGGAGCTATTTCACTATTGAATTTAGGAAGATTTACTTAGCTTCTTATAAATATTTTTCTCTTCTTTGATGATATGTCAGGAGTGATAACTGATCAGCTATTTATATCATATTCCACCTTAAATATTTCTTTCAGTGTATCTGCAACTATATTTTCTTATTGCTGTTCTATGCTTTTAAAAGAGGCAGTTAGAGAGACAATAAGAACATTTGATTATTCATCAACAGCCGAGGTGGGAACACCACACTGATTAACAACATTAAGCTGGGGAAGAGTCACAAAATTAGTTACAACTTTACATTACACCTTTACAGGCAGGTATCTCTAGGTTCATAAGAATTACACTAGTTTTTGGAAAAACAGCTGTTTAGCTGATGATCATCTCTACTGTGAAAAGCAGACACATTTACATTTTATTATTTTTATATCTGATAGCAGAAACTGTAAGCACTGATTCATTGCGCAGATATGGAAAGTCACATGCTAAATGTTTGGGTTAGGTAAAATGTTGGAGAAAAAGAGACAGTCCTTTTTTAATTTACCACCCCACCACCCCGGATTGGCAGCAAAGTTCCGAGACAAACTCTGTGCTCTCTTTGGATTGCTAAGGAAACACTTAGGTACTCTCAAACATACAATATGTAGATACATGGTAATAGAAACACACAGCCAGGCCTTCAGGAGTAATGTGCAGGTAAACAACTGCAAGAAGACATTTAGGATATCACTTCAGGATTATTTAGACTGTTTGGCACTCACAGGCTAATCCTGTTTCTACTCACAATAACACTTCTGTTGACATCCATTGTAGTGATATGACACCTCGACTGGATATTTTCCCTCTTGCTTGATAGGCTTTTATGATAGAGTATCTGTCAAACTACACAGCTTCCCAGCACCAGAGGTGTGTCTGTATAGGGAACATTTCACCAAACCTGTGCTCAGTCCAAAGTATTGCTATGTGCACCTTGTATGAACACAGTCTTGGGGTTAGAATTGCATGATACTTATTAAGAAAGATGATGAGAAAGACTGGATCCCTCATGTCCCCTGTCACAAGCCCAAACGCCTGCAGTGTGGGCAGGACAGATACACTAGGTTTGACCTGGCTGCTACTCCGTATCCCACTTGCTCTTGCAACAGTGCAGGTGTCGAGAAGACACCCCATCTGCTAGGACTCCGTTGTTTGCTTAAGAGCAAATATTGCAGGGACTCCTGCACTCCAAGCTATGGGCAAGCTGTAGGCAACTATGCACATAGACAGCATCTGCCCAGCTCTAACTTTACAGAATTGTCCTCCCAGGCTTTTACCTGGCAGACTTCCTTAGACCCACCCGACAAGCAGCTTTGACTCGATGAGGAATATCTAAGCGGAGGCATCGCACTCTCTATAGGACCTTTACCATTTTCTCTGCAATCCACGCTACCTGCCAGAACACAGCAAGCAAACAGAGGCCACATAATTTCCCTGGTGTTTTCAGGAAGATTCAGGTACACAGAAATGGTAGCTTTTGGTCTCCACTCAAATAACATTGGTTTATGGAATTTACATTCTCTATTTGCAATTCTTTGCAAACCCGACCTGACTTTATAACCTTAAGGTTACAAACATTTATACAAGTAAGCAATTTTGGGGGATAATCCAGTTTTGTTCAATGTACAAAACTGCATTTATGGAATGCAGCTCAGCTACTCATATCCCCACACGTTTATGGCTGCAGTATCCCACTGAGTCTTTCCAAAAGCTATGTAATCTGGGCACTATATCCCACCAGCATGCTTAGCATTTCCAGTTAATCCCAAATGCCTTACTGTTGAAATGAACTTCCTGCTTGCTTCCAGCAGAGGAGTGGGCAATTTGGGTCCTGATTCAGCAATCAGGCACTGTCCTTCATTGACCTGAATGAGAGATGGATCACGCCTGGTAGATACTTCTTCCATGGAGAAATTCACAGCAACAGTGGAAAGACAGGGTTGCTTCATCTTCCCGGGAAGGCTTTCCGTTCTGTGTCTGCTTCAGGGAAATATTCACCCAGTAAGAGAGAAGAAGTCTGTAATATGAATTACCCTTCAATGTAAATGAAAAGTGACTAATTTCTGCTGGAAGGAGAAGAAAAAAAAATCCATATAAAAGGCAAAAAAGTGTTAGTGATTTCCTTTTTACCCCTTGATGATACACATTTCTCTGTCTGGCAAACACTGTCCCAAAGAAGCTCTCCTCAATTCAGATGAAACTGAATAATATATTTTAATATCACTGCAGGATAAGTTTGACCTTTAAATATTAATGTTTAAATATTAATGAAATAGCAGGAAGAAAGCAGACTGACAGGTGTAATACAAGTCAGACAAAATAGGACAGTAAAATTATACGCTGCTTTGAAATTCTCATTAGTGATAATGAGATATGCACATATAATCCACATACTGATCTGAAAAAGTACTCCAAAAATCCAGGTAGAATAAACGAACAGAAAATTTTACCAAGAGTAATTATTCTTATTTTATAACTTGCAGGCAATTCTTTAAGAGAGGCAAAGTCAGACACCTGTACTTACGTGTATAAGTGGACTTATTTTTTTAATTGGCCCCTCATTACATTCACTTGCCAAAATATTTTACTCAGAGGCCTTATTTCCATTCCTCCACTACAGGAACATCTTAATCTTTACACATTTCTTCATAGCAGCTCACTATCCTGTTCTTTATTAATCAAGGTGTCTCTCTCAAACTTGCCCTGAGTGCTGCTTGTACCACTAAAGCTGTCCGAAAATAGTAGAAAATTACACACTGAAATTATAAACATTTCCTCATGAAGTACAATATAATACGAGACACATTGCTTAATTAGGTTCAGTTCTTCGTTCAAGACCTTCACTGCAATATAAAAAGGCAAAATTGTACAAGTCAGGTGACTTTGTCAAATCATTCACATTTCAAGTCATATGTGCAAATCTAAAGGATAGTTTTTGAAAATATGGCTCCAAGAATCTGTCTTAAAACCAATGAAAACAGGACATTAATAACAGAGAGCTTAACAGAGCAATAGCTGCTGCCTTACAGAACTGTGTCTGTTGAAGTTGCATTGTTTACTGTAAAGATAACGCAGTGCTGGAAATTATGTAATTTAAAAATTATTTACAATTAACTTTTTTGAATTATTTACATTTAAATTATTTACAATTAACTTTTTTGAAGTCAACTACCTGGGAAGGTATAAAAATGCCAGGTGGATGTGGACGTGAGGTTCATCTTCCCTGGAAGAAGTAAATAGTTTACACTAATGCCAGGGAACTCAATTGTTAATCTCCCTACATCACCCACAAGAGAAAAAACACATCCCTTTCAGCATCTGCAGGTGACAACTTATTCAGATTTATCCAGACTTATTCAGAGCTTTAACTTCTATCAGAAGAAAAGTGATTAACCGTAATTTAATAGTGCAATATAAATGACTTTCCTTTTGCAGGTGAATGCTTACCCAGAACAATCAGATTTCAAAGAAACTCTCATAGTGACCACCAAATAGCTCAACGTTAGCCAAAATAAGTGTACTGTTAGATCATGAATGCATAATACAACTGAAAATGCTACTTCCACAGGGCTTATTTATTTTGAGGATGCCGAAATCTGGGTCCTAAATCTGAGTTGCTACCTTAGCAAATGTAACTTAAAGTACCTACAGGCTCAAGAGACATGCTCAGTTGTGAAGTATTGGACTTTTCTCCTTAAAAAGAGCTGTGACCTAGTCTTTCCCCTGGAAATGTATGTGGAAGGTAAGAGGAAGTAAGGGAAATTCAAAAATCAGCTGAAATGTTGCATTCAGGGTTTTTGGTGGTCGTGAGAGTTTTTGTTTGTTTGTTTTATGGGTTTTTGTATACATGTCTGTAAAAGTTTGGTAAGGAGAGAGATTTTCTTACCATTTTTTTCTTCAAGTTTTTAAGGACATATTTACCGAAGATTCATGTAAATATTGAGGGAGAAATTTCCAAAGTGAGTAAACTGTTGCTGCTTGGAACATCTGAATCTGAATGAAAACTGATGAAAGTTATCCATAAACGGCCTTTCTGTGTCAAGAGCTACTTAAGAGTCCTGAACAAGGAGTTCAGTGACTGTGTCTGCCCTCTCTGCGAGTCAATCCTGGGAGGCGACACCCAGCAAAGTGTCAACAAATTGTCCTCGCAGCTCCTTTCTCTCGCTAATGACGTCTCATGACTTTAATGTGGCAGAATCCTGTAACAGGTTCATAAAATTAAAGGGCAACAACAGAGGGGATTGGGATCTGGCATCTGACTCATCCGGAGCCCAAACCCGTGTGAGATATGGGCTGGAGGAGGCAGTCTCAAAGCACAGGGAGCGTGGTTGACCTCAGGCCAAACATGTCTTGATGTTCTTAGTGAATATCACCTGTCAGCACAGATATCATTGTCCTTCTGATGGGTGAGCCATTAACTTCAGGATGTAGCAGGTCTCTTGAGAAAATGCAGTTTTACCTTTGAGGATACTTGACACGCAGAGGGAATGGTGACGGACACCTTGGATGTGCACAGTGGGGAGACATGGCATTTTGGCATCATCAGAGCACTGTCCCACTCCTGCTGCCAGGGCCTGTGAGGTGATACGCTCTTTTCAGAATAATGTGATGATATTCAGGGTGCAGCAAAATGAAGTCTTCTTGTTGAAGTCCATTGTCACTGTTGTTCTTTTTTTCTTTTTTTTTTTTCCCCAAACACTTCATGGCACTTGACACAGCATTTTTACAAAAGAAATCTTCTTGTACATTTGCTATTCAGACAGGTAACGTTAGAAAATGTTTACACGTGCTATGGTGTTAAGATCTGGAGACTAAGTCACACAGAGACCTTCTTCATTCATCAAATCTTGCTGGACGTGTAAAACACATGTATGACCCATGCTCCAAGTCTGCGTATGCATCCCTGCTATGTTTTTATTTTGAACTGTACAAATCTCAGACCAGGACTTTTTGGGGCATTTTGCC
This sequence comes from Nothocercus julius, assembly GCA_013398735.1. NCBI lineage: Eukaryota > Metazoa > Chordata > Aves > Tinamiformes > Tinamidae > Nothocercus > Nothocercus julius. The sequence continues at coordinate 1,975,876 of VZSV01000131.1, forward strand.
ATCAGAATCAGAATCTCTCTTTTCTTGCTTTCTTTAACTGCAGATTAACACACTTCATCATTCAGGGATGAGGTACTTGAATCTTCATTTAAAGCTGTAAACTGTTCTTTTAAATACTAATAATTAGTGACTAGTAATATTTAGTGACTAGTATCTAATGAGTACCTTTGCTCTTTGCCTGGAATTTACGCATGCAGATTTGCTGCCTCCTCTTCTTTCTTCTTTGAAAATCTTTATTATTTATGGCCATGGATGAGAAAGGAGAAAAACACACTAGTTACTAAAAGGATGGGCGTTATATTGAGGCAAAGTCATTTCAGATAACAACAAAAAGAAAATTCAATTAATTGAAAAAAAATGTTCTTTGACCCTTTTACCTTACAGAAAATGAATGAAGGCATATGCATAAATTGCCACAAAGCAAGCTGGGCATCAGGACTTTCTCTTATATGTTGTGGAGAGAGAGCTGAGGGAGGAAAGAAATGCTAGTGGGTTCAGAGAGACCCAGGAAACACCGAGACAATGGAACAGTTCAGTAGCCCAGACCCTGTCTCGGACGGGGAGCACATGCCCAAGAGGAGCAAGCATATAGCAGAATTCCCCACAAAATGCCCTTAAAGTCCTCGTAACTTCCAGCCATTTATTTAGTTAAGCAAGTGAGGTACTGTATGCTAAATCCATCCACTGTATTGCAGACCACTGCCTCATCTCAGCTGACAGGAAAGCTTCAAGATCAAAGAGGAAAAAAATCACCTCATTCATTTCATGGTAAATTGAAATGCCACTACAGAGGGCTTAGACTCACCTGCTTATTAGTCTCAAAAGCAACAGGATTTCTCATGTGGTCAGAAGCAGCTGAGGAACAGTTCAAGGAGCTGCTATTAGCAACTGCTTCTATGGGATAAAATGCCTGATCCTGTGCATATTACTGTGTATCTATCCTTTGAAGGATACACAGGAAAAGGAGAAAGCTCTAAACCCTATCTAAAGGAAAGGAACAAGTGAAATTTCCATTTCTCCTACACACTACAAGGATGAAGGCAGCACTCTTCCAGTGAAGCCTGTGACCCAGAAAATAAAAATATTCTGTGCAAACAAGATTTAGAGTTCTGCTTTAGTCAAGGGTGTAAGCTGCACAGTAGCAAGGGAAGAAAGGAGAATATATTTCTACCCAAGGATGCAAAGATCCTTCAACTTCGACTCCCTACATGCCATGAACCTGAGGCAGAGATTGATGGTTACCAGGTACAGGTAACCATGAGTAATTACTGAGCTCTGTGCCAAAGGGTATCAGGAACCCTCCTGGAAACTAATTCGGCATTGCCACTCAAACAGGTCACCCTTAAACCCTACACACCTAGGTAGAATACCCAGTGCTATTTTCAAAACGTTCAACTCTATTGGTTACAATTTGCTTCAATGCAATTTTACCTTGTTAGACTTTATGAAATCTCCTTCTATGTGTAGCTGGATATTAAGAAACCACTTCTAAAGTTGAGCAACTGAGGTGGCTTAAGAGAATGCACAGCTTTTGATGATGGATCAGCTGATGGGCAGGAATTTATTAATCTAAAGTATCTCTGCGGCATTTTTGTCTGTATTCTGTATATCTCTCTTGCTCTCTCTCCTTTGCCCCCCCACATCTCCCTCACCCGCTCCCTAACCCCCATGCTCCCCATGGGGGGCCTGTTTTTTTTGTTTGGTTGATGTGAGTTAGCTTTGTAATTCACTTGAGGTCTTTGGAAAAATGGAACCTTAGCAGTCTCAGCTGAGACTGTGACTAACTTGCATTAGACAATTTACAAACACAAGATGGACATCCCTACATAGGATAGACTCCCTACATTGAGGAGTTTACTGTTCAGATAGAAACGACAAAAAGCAAGGAAAAGGAAATATTGTCTGTTAAACAGATCTAAGACCAGAGATTTTGTATCACGAAACCATCCTTAGAGACCTTGACTATGTTAAGAGACTATTCACTCTCTATTCCTTATAGTGGATGAAGAGAGCCAGGCACATTAGGGAGCTCACGTGACATTTGAACTGCTTTCGGAACTGAACACTTTAAAACAGGCCTCTCTGTCAATGTCCTTAGTTAGATGGCAGCAATGAGGGTGTAAGTGATTTATTTTAATCATGAAGCATCAATGTCTATGGCAGAGCAGAAAGTGCAGTGTCTATTGCCTGACTCCCATTGCTGAGAATGGCTCAAACACTGAAATAATTTTGAATATACTATTAAGGTGTTTTCTTTATATCTACCCATTACATGAGAATGTTTTAAGCTGTCAGAGTAGGGACGAGTATGGAAACTAAATTTTTTGCCAGGGCTGCATGTTGTTTCAATCACCATATACTTGCTTCCTTTACTAAGACATATCCTCTAATAAGCTCTGTTAATTCCTTTCAGCAGAACTCCAATAGGTGAGGTGCTATTGCTGTGCTTGGTGAATGACCTGTGTTTTACCATTATGTAAGTTAAGACAGAACATGTCTCTTTGCACAACTCAATGATCTAATAATTATTAATGAGACATTAGGTCTTTGTACATTTCTGGCAGATGATTAAGTGCACTTTAAATGTTTAACATAGCTTTTAGAGGTTTGTATTATGATGCTGCACAGCAACAGAACCTTCATATACACAACTAAGTGAAATTCCGTTATGGCTATCTAGGAACTGCTCCTGAGTTTTTGTGAAGCAGACAAAATAACAAGCTTCAGTCCAAATACTCAGTGTATTTCATACATTTGTGTATCAAACAGTTTTGTCCCGCAAAGGAGTTTTGTACACCCAATCTATACCTATTTTAGTTTTATATCCAGATACTTCTAACCTTGGAAATTATTTTTTTCTACAAAGTCTAGTCCAAAGACATTTGCCTTCTGCTAGGTGTGCAGAACCAGCTTTCCAGTTCTCTTCCTTCCAGGGAAAGGATGCAACTACTGTAAAAAACAGGTATCTGCAGGGTGCCAGCTCAGAAAAGCACTGGCAAGATACTGAGTACCTTGCACCAAACTGAACAGGATGAGCTGTAAAGGAAAGGTTTACCTCTATACAAAATTTGACATGGAGGTCTCTTATCATTAACTCAAAGAAAACCCATTTCCCTATAATACCGGCAAGTGTGAAGAGTAAGACAGATGGACATTTGAAACAGTTTATTGTTTTCCCACTCCGCTTGGTTCTGCAATAGGCACAAGTAGCAACTACAACATATAAGCATTATCTGTCTTCTGTATCTTCTCCCTTATTCAGTGTGGTCTAAAAGATGTTATTGATCATTTGATTACTGCTACTAATCAGGGAGGGGTAGTTTGAAAGGGTTGTAAGTTACCAAGCAAGAGTTTGCTCCAGTAGAGGACAAAGCAGTGGCTCAAAAATGCATAAACCTGGTGTGATTATGAATAACACGTGCTCTTCCTCTGTATGCAGCTGGCGGTCCCATGCACGTTACCGCAGTTTAAGAGAAGGAGAGACAATAGTGAAAAGCAGCTTCCTGAGTAGAAAGGCCACAAGCAAATACAGAAAGACAGATCACAGTTTTCCTGAGCTCTGTTTGAGTAGGACTGTGGCAATATGGACAAAGAGCAAATTTAAGCCCCTTTCATGCTGCCCTGCATTGGAGTCCCTGCTGCTTACTCTGTGGAAAAACATAAAGAGAGATGAGGCTTTCCTGTTTATGTTTGCTGCCATCAGCTCAAAAGAAGCTGATACCTGGTAGTTTTGTACAGTTCTATACACCATATATGACCAGGTCAGACAGGGGTAGCTACAGTCATTTGGAGATAGATATTTATTCTTACAGTATCAGCTTTAATGAGATCTCTATAGAAAAGACACGGTCACTTTTCTAATATAAAAAAAAATATCCAAACACATTCCTCACTACAGTGGCATCCCAGCAGACCATAAATTGATGTGACCCAGCTTTTTGTCAGGTTACATAACCCAGAAGCATCACAAACAGTTAAAACCATCTCATTCCCAGCGAAGGTGCTGAGTTGCAAGCATCTGTCCAAGGATGGTGACTGCTGTCTGATAAAGAGCAAACTATTAGAAACAAGGTCAGACAGTTTCCAGGACAGTCTTTGGTTAAGTACATGGTAAGTTAGACATGCATGGACAGTGTTTTGTTTCCAAGACTGTTGTCTCTGAACTACTATTTCTTCATATAAAGTATGCAGTTTTAGGAAGGCTGCCCATCAATGACTTTTACTACTAGTGCTACAATAGAAGAGAGAACTGCAGTCACACATGTTAAACCACCCAGGCAAGGCACTGGGCCAGCCTGAAGCCTGGGAAGTTTATGATTGTGATTCCAGGCTCCCTGGGTGTACATGATTGATCAAGATCTAACACCTAGGAAAAAAGGCACTGGAAAGTAGCAGAGGGCTCAGCTCTGCCATGATCTCTGCTGGTAAAATAAGAAGTGTGACTCTTCTTTCATTTAATTTTTTAATTTTTTTTTTTGCCTACTTTGGGGCACAAGGACAGAAAATCTTTTCCTTTTAAATTGTCCCATCAATTTGTAGAGAAGAGCTAATCACACAAGCAAGGGCAAATTGTATGAATAGTATCATAATACCAAGTTTATAGTGCTAATCCTATACATGCCCATAGCCACTAGTAGAATTTAACTCTGAACCATTAAGAAACATTGCCATCTACTGGTTTCTTCAACAAGTCTTCC